>CM056597.1:2751740-2905624 GCA_029721355.1 Tegillarca granosa | reverse complement strand
TTATCTGTCTCTCCCTCAATGTAATCAGCTCTCCTCTCTCCTCTCTCTCTCTCTCTCTCTCGTACATTGAATTCTTGACTTGCCCGTAAATGAATTTTAAAAAAAAACAGCTTCCCTTTCTATATATTATATTTTTGACTATCTTATCTCTTTCTGTATTTAATTCGCAACTTGACGGTGAAAAATAGGTAATCCCTCCACACACACACCCACACACACACCACACACCACACACACACACACACACACACACACCGGGAATTTCTGAATGATATTACTAGTATCCTTAGTATATTATGTGTACTGCAGATTCCAGAAAAAAAATTCTGTTAATTTTTTTTTGGTTGAAAATAGACTATATCTATCTATCTATCTATCTATCTCTATCTATCTATCTATCTATCTATCTATCTATCTATTTATTTATCTAGTTATTTATTTTGGACATTATGGCCAATTATTTAATTATGGCCAATTATTTAACTTAAAAGCTGTTTGTACAGTTAACATACTGTTCTTCTGTATCAATAACATCTCTAATTATTACATATAAATAATAATAATTTTCAAGTAAAAGGAGTTAGAAAGAACAGATGTCATCAACATTAATTAATTAAGTTATTAATACACTTGATCATCAAACCACCATCTTGCTGATTGATGTTAGATATACTAGCATATTACAGGTAATTTTGGAATGCATTCCTATCAACACATATTTGATCTAATGCAGTTAAAATTCTATATATAGATAAAAATGATGACTGGCAGCAAATTATATATGAAATTTTTATAAAAATAGATAAATAAAATTAATTTGATCCTTTTTTGTAAGAGATATTTTAAAAGAAATATAAAAAAATTTTCACAATAAATGTCCACTTGCTTTCTTTCAGTCACGTGATCTCATTTGCATATTGTTAGAGACATATTTTAAATTATCATCATTAGGATCATCTCTACCATAGCCACATAGGTAAGGTGATGGACTCTTAACTTGAGGGACCAGTGTTCGAATCCCAGCGAGAGCGGATAACAGATGAAAATTTTAATGATAAAATTTCTTGTAATTTCTATTAAATTAATTAAAATTCGATCGCACTATAGAATGTAATATAAAAATAAGTTAAAAACTTGAGATTAAAAATAATATAAAGAAAATTAATTTATTATCACTTTATTTTTTCAAAATTAATAATGCAATAGTTTTTTTTTAAAATAATATTTAATGATAAAATAACATTTCATTGCTTTTTTTAAAAAAAAAAAAGGAAAAATATAAATTTTTCCTTAAAGATCCTTAAAGCCTCCTTAAAGATCCTTAAAATTTCAGTTCCATTAAGGATCTTTAAGGAGTCCTTAAAGACGCCTTAAAGGCATATTTAAGGATCCTTAAAGCCCCCTTAAAGATCCTTAAAGGGACATTTAAGGCAGCTTTAAGGAGGCTTTAAGGATCCTTAAAGATGCCTTTTCATCATGTGAGTGTCACTGATGAAGAATGAATTTCCTTCCGAAATGTGCACATCTGACACATATCAAAAGTTAACTGATATTTCTGCTATATATTTACATTTCTAAATATCATCGGGTTTTACTTTCAGCAATGCTCCGATGGTTTAGTGACAGACGAAGTAGGTAAGTATCATTAACTTGTTAGCTAGGGGTATTGTTCTAAGCTGTCAATATTGTCTGTTTGTCCGACAGTACGACAAACAATTTTAGCTCTCATGAGCCTTCAGAATCTTCTGATCAAAGTTTTTCTGTCGTCGTCGACGTTGTCGTCTGCGGCGTTAACTATATTTTCGACCTTTCCTCTCAAACTTTTGGTCAGATCTCAATGAAACTTGGTAAAAAGCATATACGTGTTGGTGCAATTCAGATTTGTTCGTCATTCCTTCCAAAACTAGGTCAAGGTGACCTATGGTTAAAAAATCTTTAAAAATGTTCTTCTCCAAAAGTGGTGGGAAATAACCTGATGTGATAATTTGCTTCCCCAGGGTCTTAACCTTATAAATTGTTCATTGCGTGAAATTTGGTCAACATTGGGTTATGCAACTTTGCGATTAATTTAAAATAATTCGTAAAATGGCTTCAAATTATAACTTAAAATATTAACAGATAATGAATGAGATGGGTTTTCAGTTTTGACCTTTGTCTTGAAATAAACTTTAAATTTGAACCAATGTCAAAGATCAAGATCATGACCTAATTTGTGATTTGATTAAACTGGAATTAATAGTTATGGCTCATGATAATGAAATTGTCAATACGACCTTCAATAACAATCATGGTAAATATATAACACAAATACCAGTTGAATTTTGATGTGCCAGATGTGCATTATTATTATTATTATTATTATTATTATATATAATTATTATTTTATATATCATTGATGATATTGTTGATTTAAAAAACGAGTAAAAATATAATATTTCTAAAAAAAAATTTAATATATTTATAATTCATTATTGAATTATTAATTTGATTTTTCTATTTTTATTTATTAACTTAAAGACATGCCATTCGACCCGACGCTCGGCTAATAGCTATCTAGGGATCAACTACTCGCCCACTAGCTAACGAGTGATCAATTGCTCGACCACTCGCTAACCTTTTCGATCCATCGTTAGCTCGTGGCCGACAAGTTGTCTCGGGAGCAAGACATAGATAGCTTCTTACCACTAGCGATTAATGATCCTCGTCACTTCGGCAGCCGAGTTTCGGCTCCTTTTAGTTAACTACGTGTTTAACTTTCGACATATCTGTACTGTAGATCTTAAATGAGAGCTGTGGTGAATACAGAGACTGGAATATCCCTCGAGATACTCCAAAACTTTGTCTCTTTTAAATATATTTTTTGCATCTTATTTTTAATTCAATTTGAGATATATGTTAATAACTGTGACTGTTAAATTACCATTTCAGCTCACAGATGTCTGCAAGTATATCTGGATCTGATTACTTGAAACCAGCTATAGAAATGTCTGCCTTAAAAACATCAGGTAATATTGTGTTCATTAACAACATGATGACAAACATTGTATGTATAAAATTACATAAGTTCGTCTCATCTGTGTATTTACCTCTAGTTTAGTTAATATATAAAAACACTTCTAAATTAATCTTAAGGAACGAAACAGAATAAGAGTAGTGGTTTTAGAGATTTTATACTATCGTTCAGAAGAATGTCGAAAAATATTCTTCATTCAATCTATACAAGTAAACTATGTAGAGAAATTAAAATTCTACATAGGATATATTCTGCTAGCTTTTAACTACTTATATATTCTGTCTATATATAATTTTACTTTATCATTTTGTTTCACATTTTATTTTTATTTAGGTATACTGTTTATAACCTAATGAATTCATTGGCTTACAAAATATCACAATTTTCAATAGATTCGTAAACGATCATGCTTAATCAAATAATGGTTTCAAAAACTGCATTCTTAGTACATCAGACTTTTGTTTTTATACTTTGAATAAAATTGGTAGTCTATATTGTGACTGAGTAGGTGAACATTTTCAATAAATCGGAGTTCATTATAAAAGTTGTAATTACTTATTTCTGTAACTCTTTCTGTTTTACTGAATGTCCAGTATTGTTAACTTTTATTTTTTTATACGTAAATTAAATAAGTTGATACTTATTTTTATTTATATTATTAACATGTCATATTGTACCTGTATGTTTCAGGACTTGACGAAATCAAAGAAGGGGCAGACGGAGACGATGAAAAGGTTAATTCGCTTAAAGATCCAGAGTATGACATTCATTAGCTGGACGAGAACAATTTGACATTATCTTTGATATTAAACGCCTCTGTGCTTGGCTGTTTGACAGTATTAAACGTAATTGTTTGGATTAATTCACGTTATCATTTGTATTTACAAAGTCATAGTTTTTGCGGATATTTTTTATTAAAGAAACACAAATCTGTATTGACAAAGACGAGACTATTTAATATGTTGATCTATATTATTGTAAACACATAAAAAATTGTTTTTGGAGTTTTAACTTGAAACATTTGAATTATATGTTACGTATAGCGTGTGTTGTTTATAGGAAAAACTAATTATAAAAAGAATTTGGCACTAATGTATAATGTATTAAAATAAATATTGCATTTCTTCTTGCACCGCTGTTTGTACAATTTTTTTAAAATTCTTTTATAAACAGTTCATTGTAAACTGATGCACCTGCTTCAACTGAATATAGTTTGACATATATTATATTTATATTGCTCTTTTATTTTGGATTTAATTTTGTTTTACTTGAGTTGCACACACACACACACACACACACACACACACACACACACACACACATATATATATATATATATATATATATATATATATATATATACGGTTATTTTATTCTCTTTTTTATTTTACCAAGTAATGAGAATGTGTTTTGATATTTCGTCCTGGAAATGAAATAGAAAAAAAACATGATGTAACTATTACTTATATATATCAATACAGAAAGTTTATAGCGCGGCTTTCCCATCATGTGTAAATATATTAAACAAAAAACAACAACAAAGGAAACAAATGAAGATAAAATTACCAAAAAGTGTGATAGCAAATTTCAACAAAGTTTTTACAAAGCAAAAAAGAACAAAGTCAACATATATTTGAATCACTGAATGCAAAAATAAAAAGATTTGTAACAAAAATAAACAGAAAATATGAAATTCCTAAATTTGGCCGAAGCCAATGCAACCATGAATACAACAAAAGAGAAATATATAGTAGACACAAATACCGAAGAATGTTTATAACATTCTCGACTGGTTAATGTCCAAATCACAATATCAAAAGCAAAAAAAAAAAAAAAAAAAAAAAAAAAAAAAAAAAAGAAAAAAAAAAAAAAAAAAAAAAAAATGCGTGAACTTTTTCCAGGAAAGTGAGACTGGGTGCTTCATTAAGATAAGGTACCTCCAGTATAACTAGCTACACAGACTAGTGAGAAAACAAACGTTAAAATGATGGAAAAATCTAACAAAGAGAAGTCAAATACATACTTGATATCCCTAGGTTTGCAATTTCCTTGAGTTGGCAAAGATTTTGAAAGCAGCTTGCTTCGAAGTTATAAATACATTAGTGTAGCATACAGTATTAACTTTGAAGCAAATACACAATAGGAAGGAGAAGTAGGTGTATTGCTGCATAGAAACGGAAAGTTGACAACACAAAAATTGAAGTCATTACGTTTTTCTTATAGCTTCAAGACATATTTGGGGTATACATTCAACTATGAAGAAGGTCATGAACAATCACTCCTATCTTTCATTATTAGCTTACTATGATAAATGACAAGCATTTACATTCATTGAATTTAGGACTTTTAAGGTAATCAATGCCCTCTGTATGTGGAGTGGAATGATTTTGTGACAGTCTTCTCTTCAGATGTAACAAAATTCTGCATAAATGCTGCTTTATTAAGAAACAAAGCAGTAAACAAGATGTACAATATAAACTCTAACATTTTGCCGATGCTTACTCCAGTGTAGTTTTGTTTACAGTGTGTGTGTGTGTGTGTGTGTGTGTGTGTGTGTGTGTGTGTGTGTGAGAGAGAGAGAGAGAGAGAGAGAGAGAGAGAGAGAGAGAGATTTGTTTATGAAATTTGAAAGTGGAAGTAAATAAAAAATAAATTCGTTGTGTGACTTATGTTCCATATTAGATATTGAAAACTTATTACCAGCCATAATTTACAGATCAGAAAAGCTTCAATTGTATGTGACACATCAATATGTCAAAAACAAGTTTCTCATTTCATTAAGCCATATTATGTGAAACAAAATTTTTTATATTTCCAATATTTCAAAACTATAAAATCTATAAAGTCTGTAATAGAACATTGTAGTAGAATATTTTGGTCCAATATCTGTTTGAGAGGTATTGAACAGACGTAAAAGGAAACAACATGATGAATAGTTTAAATTAGTGTTAATAATCACGGCGATTTCAGGTATTTGTATCAACACCAGTGTTGATTGGATAAATTTTGCGATGTCTGATGTATTTACAATTTGAATATGCAAATTAATCGGCGATCTTTACAGATGTTTTTAGTAAAAGACAGGAAGTGTTTTATTGCATCTTTCCTATAATATGTGTTTTATCTGATAAATTGGATTTATTAAGTATCACTGATTATCTATTTAAACGAAAACAGGAAGTAATTTTAATATTTCCTTGTGGGAACACTATTTGTTTTACCGGAAATTAAATTTTTTATGATCATGAATTAAATCCCATTTCCAGAATATTTGTAACAAAAACTAATGAGCTTTTGGTTATTTCGGTTAACATAGAGAGAGTTTTTTAAAACAAAACTATTTTCACATGTTCCTAAAACTTACAAATTCTGTATTGGTATTGTCATTTGAACATGTACCGGTATGCTATGTTTAATTGCAATATTAAGCAAAATAGGTCATATATAGATATATTAATGGTTTAATTTCTGTTTTAAGAAAATAAAACTAAGTACAATAATCAAAGAATATTTTTAACACAGGCTATGCTTTATTTTTAGTGAAAGGTACATGTATATCCTTAATATCGCATAAGTAAGCGAATTCAAATTTAGCCAATAAACTTTACGAGTTGTTTAATATATTTCATTTTATTGCTTTTTTAATTGTAAATGGTAATATATATATATATATATAGAGAGAGAGAGAGAGAGAGAGAGAGAGAGAGAGAGAGAGAGAGAGAGAGAGAGAGAGTTTATGTGAGAGAGAGAGAGAGAGAGAGAGAGAGAGAGAGAGAGAGAGAGAGAGAGAGAGAGAGAGAGAGTTTATGTGTTTAATAAAACACGGACATATCAGTCCATGTTAACTAACTATCACTTTCATGATTTTCAAACTTTACTATTCTATTAGGTATGATGACAATTAGCGGAGTGAATTGAAAAAGTATATGTCGGTTTCGTACGTATGAGAATTTATCTTTACATACTGTTTTTGGTAAAATTAATGTAAACATAAAGCAATGAAGTTGAATGGTTATTTATATTGTTTTTTGGCTTCCAATGTAGATTTTCTATAGTTTGCTGTTGCAAGATTTGTTTGAAGTTTTTAATTTATAAAATCTCAGTTTTCAATCTTATACTGTTTTTGTTCTGAAAATGTCAAGAGATATTAGGGATATGGTTTAGGCATCTATGTAATCGTACCAGCTATCGATGGATAAATGTGAGAAATCATAAAGATTCAACACTTCAAATAATGGTATTAAATGAATAAATAGATAGCTGATAGGTTTCTTATAGATTACTGAGTTATACCGTGGTTTAAGATGTCTGCATTTATTGTCCTTCCTAAGTTTATGCCTAATATAATATCTGAAGTTATAAGATGACAAATACACAAATACTGACACGAGAGAAAATAAAAAATGATAGTTTTGTCATCGAAATTTATTTATAAGGCTTTGTTTATATTTTCAAAAATCAAACTTTTCGGTCTTAGTGTCACTGATGAGGAATTAATTTCCGAAATGTGCACATCTGGCACATCAAAATTTAACTGGTATGTGTTTTAAATATTTACTACCCCTGAGCGGGTACCACTACTGGTGGAGTAAAACTCCCCGAGGGTATCCATAACTCAGAAGGCAGTACTTTGTGCTGTCAGAAAATGTACCATTTAGCAAAAAATTCAGTCGTCTAAAATTTGAGATTTATTTTAAACTAAGGTTTGTTCCCTCATGTAAAGCATTCCTTAGCTGAATTTGGATTTATATAATTTTGAAACTTTAGATTCATTATTTTCAACTGTTTGGCTTATATATTTTTTATGTATCAAACTTTTCGGTCTTAGTGTCACTGATGAGGAATTAATTTCCGAAATGTGCACATCTGGCACATCAAAATTTAACTGGTATATGTTTTAAATATTTAAAACTCATCAAATCGTCATTGCAGCTTTTTTTATTTAAAAAATAAATGAGTTATTTTACGTATTTGCTTTTTGATATAAATACATATTTCCTGGATTTAATATGAATACAAATATATATAAATGTTTGATAATAATATAGGATGAGGAAATATTTCATTTCCAAATTAAACACTTGAAAATAGATTCAATTTATGATAAAATCGAGTTAACAAACATGTATCTCTTTCTTTGCGTATGGTATATAAATTTCAAAGGTAAGATGTTTCACACACACACGCATACACACACACAGAGAGAGAGAGAGAGTAAATAATTTTACTTCATAATAGAAAAAAGAGGCGTAAACTTTCATTTACAGGCACCTCCATTTTTCGCCCTGGTTTTTGATATATTGTGTTTTATTCCTGGTGGAGTGGTTTAAGAAACTCGACGTTATTCATACAAATATTCCTTTTTATATCAGTTATAAATTAATTCCTCCATATTTTATCGCATTTAAGTAAACATAAAACAGCAACTGAAGGAATCGCCAGAGCTAACGCATCCGAGAGCATGACAAGATACAGGTCAACGAGATAATATCTAATCATGACAAAATAAAATCTTCGGAATTTTAAAGGGCACAAGGAAAATGGTTAATGAAATTTATTTTGTTTACTTTATCAAAAATGTGTTTATCTTTTCCGATGTATTTCTTAAAATTATTCTTAATTTGTGGTGAAAATAAGGTTTAATTTTTAACTAAATTGGTAATTAAAATTGGGATTTTTGTTTTAAAAATGCTTAGAATCAACATACAAATGTAACCATTTTACTACATGTGACTTGAAGATTACAAATTCTTTTTCAAATAATATATTTGATTTTAGATAAGTGGTTTTGTATTAATGATAATAAGTTTTTCAATGAATGTGTTAATTAAATTCTTACCACATTTGTAAAAAAAATAAAGCAAAAAAAATTAGCTGTTCCTACAGACAATATTGCAAAAAAGGGGTAGTTTAAAAAATGGACGCATTACTGTTCGAGCCATAGCCAAAATAGATTGTTGTTAACCAGATAGTTTTGAAAGAGATATTTAAGTATAAAAAAGTCTATATTAGATAGTTACTTGCCAAAAGAAAGATTGTTTTTAAAATGGTTCATTTATTTCAACCAGCTAAAAAAAACTTGGTTTGGATATGCGTAACTATGGAAGGCCAAACAATTGCTAAAAGAGCTTTCAAAATATAATTCTCTATACATTTTTATTCTGAGAACATGAAGCTGCAATTCAGTCGTTATTGTTTTTGTATTATTCAGTGGGTCTTACAGATAAAAACGAATACCATATAGAAACAAAAACAGAGGGTGATACATTTAACTTAGAGTGTCAACTTGAAGTGGCAAAATTCCAAGGACTTCAAATAACCAATCGACTGAATGAATCAGTAAGTGTTATAGCTGGCATACATGGTGAACCATCACAAAGATCATGTGACATGAGTTATTCAGCGATAACGGACTATCGGTATAACTTCTCCTGTGATGCTGGAAATGTAACCTTACGAGTGAAATTAGATAATGTGTCAAATGAAGATCATGAGACTTTTTTCGTGTGTCGAACTCCTCAAAAGGTTGTCTCAACGTTGCTGAAAGTTAATGGTAAGTTAAATTTTGGTTTACATTTTACTAAATTGTAACTGAAATAAGTTATTAAAAAAACCCAATACTTAAATTGGTAAATCTTCGCGTCAATTAATCTTCGTGAGGAAACCACTTGGCATTTATTCGCATCGTTTTATTTTCGGGTAGTCGTTGCCTTTAATTTTAATTTTGCGTTAACAACCTCGTTTAATCTCCATAAGAAAATCAAATTCATAAAGGGAAATACTTTGTGCTTTATTGAAACTCCGTCGCAAGTTTTTGAAGCACCTTTAATGATAGTATAAACTCAATCGTCCGATCAAGCCGATCAGGTCATAGAGCGTGATTTATTAATATATTAAATGCAAATCTGCTGAGTAAAGACTAGTCGGTTAATAACTGGTTTTGTATATGTGATATGTTAATGAAACTTCTTTGCCAACTGGCTTCTTTAATCGGCAGAAGATTTACAGAAATTACAGAAATGTCATGTGTTACTTTTAAATTACAGTATTATTATTATTTTTTAAAATATAAAAAGAAAATGACAGAGAAACCAAACTTTAACTAAATCTGCCTGATTATAATATAAAATTTAATGTACTAATATATTGCTCAGATTTATTGATTTTTAATGACAGCAAGACACGAGTTTGTGTTTTATTTGATATAATACAATGTTTGGAGATAATGTAAATATTTAACACGTTTTAACAGAAAACATGTTTGTCTTTGTTTATGATGTACTTTTTTTAATTTTTAAACTAGATCAAGGTAAAGATTGGAAAAAATTTTGCGTCCAATTTTTCTTTTTTACTAAATTTTTGCGATAATTTAATCTTTGCGTCATGGTCTTATCACGAATTTACTCAAATATAAAACGATCGTGAGAAGGAGATGTCTCAATAAGCCAAGTGATCCGTGATGGAGAAAAGTGTAAAATCAAGGTAGCATCTTTGGAAAACCTCTATACGAAACATCTATATTCGTCTAATGGGCTGTTATATTTGTATTGCAAGCTAACTGAATGCTTGTAATAGAACTAATACGTTGTTTAACGTATGAGTTTCTTTCATAATCGAAAAAAAATTAGTATTGAGGCTAAGCAAAAATTTGAAAATAAGTTATTGGTCATTTCTTCATTATTATTACAGATAATTGGTCATTTCTGCATTATTATTACCTATAATTGAGAAGGATAAAATGAAAAAGATGATTTTCATTTGTGAACCATTACAGTGTCTACAAACAGTGACAAAATTTCATTTTTTCCATGCTTTATAATGTTGTTTTGTATACTTAAAATTGAATACAAACGCACGGGCTTGGACCACTGCCCTGGTAATAGATCGAGACTTTGTTACACTTATGACCTGAAATTTAATTCTAAAACGTTTCATTTGAGCAGTGCATTATTTAATTGGTCTCTTTGATGCAGAAATATATATACTGCGTTTAAATGACAAAATATTGTAAAATTGAAGAAAAATACCACAAAATTTATTTAAACAAATGAAAAGGCAACAACATATACGACTCGAACCCGGGACCGTAAGGTTTTTTTCAATACGTCTTATCATACAGATAGCGAAGAACATGTGTCGATTGTATGTGAAGTAATATCAAGTCAATGCAGTACTTAAAGGAATTAATTGGTTGTATGTTTTTTTCTTAATACCCAAAAAATATTTTGCCTGCGCATCTTTCTTTATCAACCAAAAAATGGCAAAACAGACGATAAAATATAGAAGGTTTAGTAGACTTTTATCGAGATGACTGCGATCTATGTGTACAAATTAAAAAACAAAGTAATTAAATCAACGTGTTTCATATTTTTATAGAAGTATACGGAATGCAGTTTCATGAAAAGTATGTTTAACGTAATGTTATATTATTAAAGTTTTAATGTTCCAAACTTTTTCATTTTGATACTATTTTATGGATGTTGCAAGTACAAATATTAATGCAAAAAAAATTCAAATTTTGAATTCTAGACATAGATACCTCGGATACTGAGAATAATCTTTTCTCAAATGCAATTTACAATGTGTGTGTGTGTGTGTGTGTGTGTGTGTGTGTGTGTGTGTGTGTTTATGTATGTGTGTCAGTTTGTCCTTCCTGATTAACACTCCTAGAGACAGCCTACTTGTTGGGTTATTATTATTATTATTATTATTATTAACTTTTAATTCTGATCAAACATTTAAGAATAAAGAAATTCCGGCTGAATCACAATATCTTACACCCGGAACACGAAAAAAAAAGTCAATAAAAACAAACAAAAATACATTAATACTTGTTGGGACCACTGATTATATTATTCCCAACTTTGCACGAGCGATGGAGCAAATGTCCTGTCAAGTGTTGAACAATAGTGAAAAAAGACGAATAATTATATATAGAACGTACGTCTTTTATATTATTTAGTACCCGTGGAATATGTGGCTATGAACCATACAACTGGAGAATACCTGACTGTAGACAATAAGACACCGAATATGATACAGTGTACAACCTCTCCATCACGGCCTCATGCTGTCATCCACTGGTACTTACAATCCACACAAATCAACAGAACGGGTTTGATGAAGTCAGAGTATATACCTACACAGGACAACCTAACGGTAACAAGAAGTACCTTCCGTTACCATGGGCAACCAGATGACAATCGACAAACATTGCTATTGCGCTTCTGAAAACGGCTTTGGCCAACAATGGTCTAGTGGAGTTGCGTTAAAGGTTCTCTGTACGTATATACTATAATAAATTAGAGACTCGGAACTTCTGTAACAGGTCCGTTGTAAAGGTTCCGTGGACCGAAAAGCATTAATGACAAACTGGTATTTCTTCATTAAAGTAAATTAGTTCAAAATCGACAAAAGTAATTAAGCCCCATGACAACAAGTTCGAACAAAAAATTACAAAATAATTGACATGTTTCATAATTTCGAAAACGAGCATCATTGATGATTTGTACCTAGTTAGATTTCAATAAAAGGTCACACCTTTTGAAAATTGTAATTACTGGTTTTCAGATGATCACCAAGCCTCTCTAAAATTTTATTCCAAGAATTTTCATCATTTTATTACTTATTTAAAAATATATTCGAAAAGGTGAATGTCATGACATTTCATTTAAATATTTCCATTCTTTTAGATGGGCCAGCAGAATCAAAAATTCATCCAGACTCGTTAGTGGTTAAAAATGGTTTTGACACTACTCCTTTACAATGCTCAGCTGATTGCAATCCGCCATGTAATATCAGCTGGTTTAAAGATGATAGAAACATTGCTGATAAGCCGATGTTGAATTTAGGAGTTGCTAATAAAGACACTGCTGGGATATATAAGTGTTATGCTGGCAATGACTACGGAAACAGTAGCAGAGAAGTTAATGTTACTGTTAAATGTAAGTGATTGAAGTTAAACCTGTACCATTCGCTTAGTCAGATTTTTGTGTTATTTGGGGTTTCGCGACAAATCGAGGGGAAATAAAAACGGAAAAGAAATACACTTTGGGGCTTCGAAATGGTATTACAATAAATTAGGTCGTAAAGTTATTAAGTTTCAAGTTATTCAAGATCAGGGCGTTATATCTAGTCTTTGTTGTAGTTTGGGCAAAATTATTTACTAACAATTGCTGTTTGAAAGTAGATTTATTGATAATATTTTTAATAACGCCGACTTAAATTATACAACATTAATTTTAACTCGCTCAAAATACCTAAGAACTTCTTCATAATTATATTTTAACTTTAAAAATATTGGTTTATGTTTAGTATGTTCGAACACCTTGGCAACCAGGAATAGATGTGATACTTGCAAACAAGTTTCGCTTCCTTACACGATACTTTTGTATTAAGACATTGACCTATGGTCGATTGCAAAATCGTAACCAATTATAAAGTCATTGAAATTTCCGATCAAAATTTTTCTTTAATAAAAAAGACATTAATGTTTTGACTGCATCTCATTAAATGTAAAATAATTTACTGTTATAATGTTTATTCCTTAACTGCAGACATAACGGTCAAAGTTTCACCAAAAAAAGTTTCGTGTACACAGGGAGAAAGTATAAATGCTCAATGCAGCGCAAGCGGCATCCCGCCAAATGTTAACTTTCTGCGCTGGGAGCACCGTATTGGGTCTACAGTTATTCGGACCCTTTCGAAAATAGAGATAGAAAGATGTACATACCAGGATGTGGGGACTTATGTATGTCAAGTTAGCAATTCAATTGGCATGTATAAAGAAGAAAACGTTTCTGTAGAAATAAAAGGTATATACCACCTACACTTCGAAATATCTGCTTAGTTAGTTCAACCAGATTGTTGAATATAAACAACAACAACAACAATGAACAAATACTCTATATAGATCTATAGCTTTTTTCTTTAAGATGTCAGGAGCTGTAGGCAAATAAAATTAAACAAAACTGATTAAGTGTACTTCGATATGCTAAAATATTGTCATAGGTAAAACTTATGGTGCTTTATATTCAAACATGAAATAAATACGTTTCCATTTTCTTAATTACATAATATAACTGCAATCGCTTGGTTTTTCATAATACATTTTAACAACGGTATAAGGTGAAATAAAAAGCAAAGTAAACATAAAATAGTGTCAAGGCTTCAAACTGGGTCTCATATTTATAGTTCATTTAGGAGGAACATTGTCAGTATTACAAAGATTCTACCTGATTGTTATTACCACGCAGACAATGTAATATTCTTATAAAGATAACACTACGTGTCAAAAAGCACAAAGCCATTTACATATTGTTACAATTTTGAAAGCAATAACACAATGTTAATGTTTTTCTAAATGTTTACTTTTTGCTCCAGCTAAACCAATCATTGTTGTTGTACCAAGAGAGGAAACGAACAACTCGTTTGTCACAGAAGTCACAGCTTTTATTTACGCTTTACCTCCAGTGAAAAGAATTACATTGTTAAGAAACGATACAATTCTGCCGAATTTTACACAGCACAATAATTACGTAACCGGCAACCTAAGCATTTACGGAGTCGATGTCATGGTGCAGGGGAAGCAGGTGCGATTTGTTTTCGGAGGAAATCACAACTCTAATGAAATATACAAAATACAAGCACAAAACGATGTCGGGATAGCAGAACAGCGTGTATACATATCCCCAAATTCACGTAATGAAGATAATGACAATGTCATTGACACTAATAATGGAGTTGGAAATGGTATGTAGCAGTTAATGTTTTTGTTGTGACCCTAAGAAGTCTCTGAGTGACAGGAGTTACGGGTTATAGCGCCTCTCGTGACCTTGATTCCCATTCAACTCTGGTGAATCATAGAGTGAAAACTCTGTAAGGTCTTTTACAGAAAGTCTTAAGTTTTCTCTAGGCCCACGTTTTGATCACTGTACAATATACAATAAAATTTGCAAGAATAACAACGTGATGAATTATTGTGTTTCTATGTTTTTTATATTGTTTTTGTTTGTTGCAAAAGTTACAGGGTGTTGTTTTATGTTCATAACTGTTTTTACCACAAATTCCTAAGTAGTTTGATGATTTTAACACATTATATCACATGGATTTCTTAATACATTTATTTTGTGATGTAACGAAACCTCAGTAGCTATTTATGTGACATTTTTTTATTTTATAGAAATAAATGTAGTATATTTAAGTTGTAGATGTTAGTGAAACTTGTTTGTTTTATTGTATTTAATAACTGTTACAGTTATTCGAGTTGTTGTTATTTTGACATGGTGGTCTGTTGTTTTAAGATCTTGAAGAAGTAGATATAAATTGGTGGTTATTTGTTTGTATATTTTAAGCTGTTAGTTAGTAAGACATAGTTTGTTTGTTATATTTCAGTAGCTTAAGCGGTATTTGTTTTCGATGTATCTATTTAATTTGTAACTGTCAAAGTGATATGTTAGACAGTTTCATTTTAGGAGTTGTAGCAGTAACTATAATCATTGTAGTTGTTGTATATATAACTGTTGATCACGTATTTGTTTGTTTCATTTTAGGAGTTGTAGCAGTAACTATAATCATTGTATTCATTGTATTTATAACTGTTGATGACGTATTTGTTTGTTTTATTTTAGGAGTTGTAGCAGTAACTATAATCATTGTAGTTGTTGTATTTATAACTGTTGATGACGTATTTGTTGGTTTCATTTTAGGAGTTGTAGCAGTAACTATAATCATTGTATTCATTGTGTTTATAACTGTTGATGAAGTATTTGTTTGTTTCATTTTAGGGGTTGTAGCAGTAACTATTATCATTGTAGTTGTTGTATTTATAACTGTTGATGACGTATTTGTTTGTTTTATTTAAGGAGTTGTAGCAGTAACAATAATCATTGTATTCATTGTATTTATAACTGTTGATGACGTATTTGTTTGTTTCATTTTAGGAGTTGTAGCAGTAACTATCATCATTGTAGTTGTTTTATTTAAAGCTGTTGATCACGTATTTGTTCGTTTTATTTTAGGAGTTGTAGCAGTAACTATAATTATTGTAGTTGTTGTATTTATACCTGTTGATGACGTATTTGTTTGTTTCATTTTAGGAGTTGTAGCAGTAACTATAGTCATTGTAGTTGTTGTATTTATTACTGTTGATGACGTATTTGTTCGTTTTATTTTAGGAGTTGTAGCAGTTACTATAATCATTGTATTCATTGTATTTTAAACTGTTGATGACGTATTTGTTTGTTTCATTTTAGAAGTTGTAGCAGTAACTATAGTCATTGCAGTTGTTGTATTTATTACTGTTGATCACGTATTTGTTTGTTTCATTTTAGGAGTTGTAGCAGTAACTATAATCATTGTAGTTGTTGTATTCATAACTGTTGATGACGTATTTGTTTGTTTCATTTTAGGAGTTGTAGCAGTAACTATAATCATTGTAGTTGTTGTATTTATAACTGTTGATGACGTATTTGTTTGTTTTATTTTAGGAGTTGTAGCAGTTACAATAATCATTGTAGTTGTTGTATTTATAACTGTTGATGACGTATTTGTTGGTTTCATTTTAGGAGTTGTAGTAGTAACTATAATCATTGTAGTTGTTGTATTTATAACTGTTGATGACGTATTTGTTTGTTTCATTTTAGGAGTTGTAGCAGTAACTATAATCATTGTATTCATTGTATTCATAACTGTTGATGACGTATTTGTTTGTTTTATTTTAGGAGTTGTAGCAGTAACTATAATCATTGTAGTTGTTGTATTTATAACTGTTGATCACGTATTTGTTTGTTTCATTTTAGGAGTTGTAGCAGTAACTATAATCATTGGAGTTGTTGTATTTATAACTGTTGATGACGTATTTGTTTGTTTCATTTTAGGAGTTGTAGCAGTAACAATAATCATTGTAGTTGTTGTATTTATAACTGTTGATGACGTATTTGTTTGTTTTATTTTAGGAGTTGTAGCAGTAACTATAATCATTGTAGTTGTTGTATTTATAACTGTTGATCACGTATTTGTTTGTTTCATTTTAGGAGTTGTAGTAGTAACAATAATCATTGTAGTTGTTGTATTTATAACTGTTGATGACGTATTTGTTTGTTTTATTTTAGGAGTTGTAGCAGTAACTATAATCATTGTAGTTGTTGTATTTATAACTGTTGATCACGTATTTGTTTGTTTCATTTTAGGAGTTGTAGCAGTAACAATAATCATTGTAGTTGTTGTATTTATAACTGTTGCTGACGTATTTTTTTGTTTCATTTTAGGAGTTGTAGCAGTAACAATAATCATTGGAGTTGTTGTATTTATAACTGTTGCTGACGTTTTTGTTTGTTTCATATTAGGAGTTCTAGCAGTAACTATAATCATTGTAGGTGTTGTATTATAACTGTTGATAACGTATTTGTTTGTTTCATATTAGGAGTTGTAGCAGTAACTATAATCATTGTAGTTGTTGTATTCATAGCTGTTGATGACGTATTTGTTTGTTTCATTTTAGGAGTTGTAGCAGTAACTATAATCATTGTAGTTGTTGTATTCATAGCTGTTGATGACATATTTGTTTGTTTCATTTTAGGAGTTCTAGCAGTAACTATAATCATTGTAGTTGTTGTATTTATAACTGTTGATGACGTATTTGTTTGTTTCATATTAAGAGTTCTAGCAGTAACTATAATCATTGTAGTTGTTGTATTCATAGCTGTTGATGACGTATTTGTTTGTTTCATTTTAGGAGTTGTAGCAGTAACTATAGTCATTGTAGTTGTTGTATTCATAGCTGTTGATGACGTATTTCTTTGTTTTATTTTAGGAGTTGTAGCAGTAACTATAATCATTGTAGTTTTTGTATTCATAGCTGTTGATGACGTATTTGTTTGTTTTATTTTAGGAGTTGTAGCAGTAACTATAATCATTGTAGTTTTTGTATTTATAACTGTTGATGACGTATTTCTTTGTTTTATTTTAGGAGTTGTAGCAGTAATTGTAATTATTGTAGTTCTTGGAATTGTAGCTGCTAGTGTGGCTATTTGGTTTCGAATCAGACGAAGACAAGGTTAATAAAAACATATATCAAAAAGCACAGAACAATCCTTTGATTTATATTCATTGTATCTACCCGTTTGTAAATGTTTAAAAAAAATATAAAATGAAGACGGGAAAAAACATTTAATGGAAATTTCTATATTTGTCAATTACTGACCTGTTTAAAATGTATTAATGTATTAATACGCCATTGATGTAGCCAGGCCTTAATTTCATTTTAAAATGTTGCTATAGACAAAATTAGTATTAATTTTTATAGAATCTGAAGTCTGAAATCTTTGATTTTGTAACCAGATATAAAAATCTTTCATTTTAAATTTGACGTCAGAACACTTACGTCACCAATTATCTGTAAATACGTGGAATATTAGTTTATGTGATTTTTAATTACGCTGATTATTTATCTACCCGAAGATTTGCTACTGCACATTGCTTAAAGGCGTGATTTTCAATACTTTTTGTACATCCAAAAAAAACAAAGTTTCTAGAATATAATATTATTTTTATAGAGAAATCAGAGACTGCAGCTACTTCAAAGCAAAGAGATTCCAGGTATGAACAAATATACACTTCCAAATGGTATAAAGTCTATTGTAATGTTAATATAGTTTTTATCTTGCCCAAGACTTATTATACGCAGGTGTTAAAAAAGCATTGTGCTATTTATAAATGTGTGTATATAATGCTATCAAAATTCTACATTTAACGAGAGAGAGAGAGAGAGAGGATTGTTATAAAATGTACCTTTGTTCATTGAAAATTTCATATGACCAACAAGATAACAGTTTCTATCTGGTTTCTATTAATAGCCATGGTTTTAGAACTTCTATCTTAATTATTTATTTAGAAAAGAATTATTATCAAACTAAAATAAAATATGGAAACAAACTGGCTAATACTACAAGCCCTCTCCACAATAAGTTTTACTTAAAATCCGGAAATAGCAATTTCACGCTGTTAGCATTATAAGACAAACAAACGGTGTTTTTGTTTTAATGTAATTAACCATTTATATGTTTGTTTAACACAGGGACGTCAAACCCAAGATTCCCGATCTTATGTTGAGACCTGGTGAAGAAGAAATATTTGAACAAACGAATGATGACTCAAGTGAATGTAATTAGGTTTACATATATATTCTAATTTGCTGAGTTTCTCTTACTATCATTTTTAAGAAAAATAATTAGAAATGTAATATTTTTCATTTTAAAATACACTAAATTTTTTTAATGCACCAAACGGATATCGTTATGTAAAAGCATAATCGATTTTTGCCAATCCGTTTAAGAAGTAACAACCATTTTCATGAACAATAGGTCCTTTTATTTATTTCATTTGTTTTAGTTTAGACGTCATATCATACAATTGAACAGTACTTTTTTTTATTTTGCAGCCAATAAGAGATGTTCTGTTGCAACACAACAAAATACACGCATGTAGGTAAATAACTTCTTGTTATTTTTTAACATAATCTGGGTTTTTATTTGCGCTTTGACCATAGCATATTGTATACAGATGTATCCCGTTTATTAGGGATATTCGGGGGAAAATGCCCGTCGAGAAACAGTAAAATATCCAGAGACGTTGGGTGGTAACTTAGATTGTAAAATCACACCCTACCCCATGTGGATTTATTTGAAAACTTGTCTCTGACTTAATGACGTCATGCATAAAGTATGATAACCTAAGGAAGTAAAATTGCGAAATTTAGGCAAATACCCTGGTAGTGCTAAAATAGCAGGAAATTTGCAGAAAATGGAAGAATTGTGGAAACAAATATTATAAATATTGACCAATAAGAACACAGCATTTATATACAAGGTGTAATTATATCATTCAAACCATTTTTATAAAACATACACAAATTAAACGGTGAATGATTTGTGAAAAAAATACACAGCCTGATGGATACCCTGGTGAATATCAATTTTAAAAAAGTATTAGGGAGAATTTCATTTTCTCTTAATTTAGTTTGGGAATCTTTCACATGTAAAGACTGATCACGTAATAATCAAAATCACACTATCAGTATTATAAATGAGAATAAGTAATTCAAATTTTTATGTGAGAATTTTGAATATTTATTTACATTTTAAAACAGAAGTGGAAAACAATGTGTAACATTCATTGTTAATGTTTTAAATTTCTAGATCATTTGATTATGCGGCACCTAGAGATTTTAGTGAGGAAAGCGAAGAAGATATGGAGGCAAAATAAACAATATATAGTTACATGGCTGTAATCCAGATTAACCAAGGTCTATCAAAGGTTTTCAAAATTATGGAATTTTTGATGACAGAGTTGATTTACCAAGACAAAGTTGACTTACCAAGGTCTACCGAGGGTTTTTTAAAGTTATAGTATTTTTGATGACAGAGTTAAAATTGTTGATGTTGTGTGGTTGGATTTAGCAGCTGCATGTTATAAAAAATATTTTATTCATTGATACATGAGCAAGAAATGTTACATGAAGTGGAATACATAAACCTCATTGGCTTAAAAAATACAGGTGTAACGACTTTGATCATGCTAGATGCGCGTGCTAGTGTGTGTGTGTGTGTGTGTGTGTGTGTGTGTGTGTGTGACCTCCTAAGAGATTGTCTAATATAAGCTTTGTGTTGAATTTAAATGAATTTGTAAGTATTCTTAGTAAGGAAACCTTAATCATATGTATTTTGTTTTACTAATCAATTTTGTAGTTTTTAGAACTTGTTTCTGTCGATATGTGACATTATGTACAGTTAAACCTCTTCATAACACATTGATTACTTTGCAATCTCCATTATCGCCGAAGTATTTTGAAGTCCTATAGAATTTGTTTTAATTTAACCTTCCCGGATTTATCCCCTAGCCCGACGGAACAAATTTAAGCAATGAAACAAGGTAATATTCTCATAATCTACATACACATATAAACAATGTATAAATTTAGTAATTATGTTATAATATAAGTGGACAGACAGACAGAGGGACTAAAGACGAAATTTACATTCCACTATGTAGTATATTAAACTTTTTTTAGTTATATAATTGGTAGGGGAGGGTACTTTAGGTAGGTGCAGATCCAGAGTTTTATGAAAGGGGGGTTGAGAATTTTATCATGAGATATTGCGAGTGCCAAAGTCTCAAGCTCCGAGCGACAAGGGTCTGGGCAGCCCTTAATAAAGCTCTATCCCAGGGCAGAAATCCGGTTTAAACGGAGGGGGGGGGGGGGCAAAAAAAAAAAAAAAAAAAAAGAGAAAAAAAAAAAAAGAGAGAGAGAGAAAGAAAAATGAAATTGTATCATTTTGGGGGACCTTTTGGTCATATGTCAGGTGTACTTACTACATCGCTCTCTCTCTCTCTCTCTCTCTCTCTCTCTCTCTCTCTCTCTCTCTCAAAACTTCGTTATGATTGACTACATCAGCTTTAACAAAACCAGTTAAAGGGATATAACGATTTTTTTTTTACCCACACCGATTAAAAAACATGATTTTGTTTTTGTCATATGCATATGGTTTGTTTAAAATTATCTAGATGCCGGCTTTTTAGCCAAACTAAAGGTTTTGTGGTGAGTACAAGTTAAAGTGCACCCTAGTAATGGTTTTGCTAGATATTTTTGTAAAATATTTTTCTATTTTAAATATTTAGAAAACATTTTCGTAATTTTAATTTTAATTTTTTCTTTTACAATTTTGATTTTTAGTATTCAAATTTAAATTTTATTATTTGCTTGTTTATATTAATTTGATTTAATTTGGTTTTTTAATTCATTGCATTTTGAAAGTTTATATATTTTTTTTTCTATTTTGTGCCATTACTTCGACTTTGTTGTAAAGTCAATACCATGCTTAATTATGTATATTTACAATTGCATTGTATAATTAATTTTAGATTGCATTTTAGGATAGATATCTATATTTATTTAATATAACACATGATGCATTTAGATATCACTCATAATGTCACGCGACATTACTTTTGTCTTTATCCACCTAACCGGGTGGAACTGTAGGTCGATTTGTAAAGTCTACCTTTTACCCCACTCACACCTCTCCCATGTCATTTTAGTGTGGAAAAAATGTTAAAAAGGGATATTTCTATATATTATGTTTTTCTATTTCAAATTATATATTTTAACCCAGTTTATAATTTTTCATGAAAAATTTTAACCGTATTTGGATGTGTGTTATCAGAATTTTTGTTGAAAAAAACGGAAATAAATGATTTAGTCATTATTTATACTTATACAGGTCACGAACCTTAACTTAATTTGCATTAAAAGGTCGGGAAGTATAAAATTATGTGATCTTCCTAATATTTGATAGATGTACTGTATGCGGCATTTGAAATTCATAGGCGGCGTGTGACCTATATTTCAAGTATGTTCAGATGCATTAGATTTGCGAAGTCGATAAATACATGAAATATTTCTCTTTATATGTACATAACAGTAAAAATCTCAAACAAATACATATTTTACCATTAAATAATATAGTGTTTCATAAGAAATATACAAAATAAAAATAATAACTTTAATTACTAATTTCCAGATATTTTATTATTATTATTATGTTTTTATTCTCGGAAAAAATACCTAATGAACGTTTTTCATTACCACCTATCAAAGTTTTTATCAAATTAGAAAGAAAGCTTATTTGCATATGAAATAGATAAAATTTTTACCACTTTGGCAAAATACTAGAAGTTATTTGATTGGGTAAATGCGAAATCATACTATTCCGTACATTTGATTTTCCCAGGCAATACGGTCTCCGGAACGGATAATATATACCACGTGAACGAGTAATACGAAGGGTCTAACCTATCTTGTCCAGGTTCAGGCATTGCAGTATAAGTTTAACCTGCTGGTCTTCCAAAAAAGCGACAAAAGTGATAAACGATTTTTTATTTCATTAATTACGGAATATTTTAAAATTCAAATTTATATCTGTGGTTTAGAAAATAAAATTCGAAATTCCAAGAATGAAAACTTTGTAACTACGGCTAAAGGGGAAGAACTCTCATGGAAAAGTCTTAATGTTTTATTTTTCTCCAGTGGAATTATAATAAATTGATAAAGATCATTTCATATAGTTGTCTGATTTATTATGATAGTATTCGAAGCTGCTGCAATATTCCAGCAAAATTAGACCTTCATAATTTTAGGATTTCAAATGTTAATTTATTCAGACCAAAGTAGTGCGTTATGCGCGATTTTCCCGGGGTATAGGGGATGGCATGACCGTCCATGATTTCCTAATTCCTGCGGTGCATACTTAGGAAATACGAAACCAAGTACGGTCATACCATTGTGTATACACCGGGGGGAAAATCCCGAATAACTAATTATAGTATTTTTGTTTATTTGTGTTAATTTATAAACTACCCTACTGGCCGTTTAAACCTTGTCTACATTACCACCACAAAATACGGCAAACAAAGGCTAAGTGGTAATGTTAAGTTCTTGCATAACATCATTTCATTTTTACTGATAATAAAAAAAATTGGAAAATATTTATATATGGCATTGAATTATAATTCGAAAAAGAAAAGGATATTTGAAACGTTTTCTACATTGTAACTACACCGTGCAGAGTGAAATAGCTTCCTCCCGGTAAGAAGAATGGCTTTTTACACCCGTCAAGATTCTTCCACTTATAATAATGCGGTCAGTTTTGATCATCAGATGTCAAAGAAAAATGAATGTCTGAAGAAAATCACCTTACAACTGTTAGCAAACTGACAAACTTCTCACATTAGGGCCGGCCTAGTTTATATGTGAATCAAGACGACAGAGAGGCATTGTGACCCCTAAGTGAGCGCAACATGACCCCTACATCGCTCTACGGAATACTCACGGTCCTTTGAAAGTAATTAATATGTTTTCAATACCGGTATATTTTTCAATATACCTCGTACGCATACACTCGTTATACGCTTAAAGATTCAACTGATGACTGAAACAAAAGTTATATACTATTTCGGTTTATTAACGGAAATTTTGTCGAAGTGCCGTATGCTGGTTTGAATGTTGTCTATCGAACTGAAATATAAAAAAATATCGTTTTTAAAAACATGTGATTAATGTTTAATATTTCCGAAACAGAGCCAGTAGTATTAGAACTTCCTTGTATATTTGATTAACAGTCTATATGCAAAGTTCAGGTGATTGAACCTAAATGCCAACATATGTCGAGACGATAAACGTTATATCGAGCACTAAGTGATCTATTAAGTTCAATAGTATACATGTCTTCATAGGTAAATATACTGATTCAGGTTATACTTACGACATGTATGATTATTACACAAGTCTCCTACACAACAGTAACTACACGGTGGAAATGGTCCTGGAAGAGGTCCCGGCTTACATATCTGTAAAATATATACATAAATAGACAAATTTAACACTTCTATAACGGCACACTTATCATTTATGCAATTAAACACATTTATATAGTATGAAAAATCAAAGAAAAATAATTGTAACTGAATATGTATGCAGTATATTTATTTAGTAACGAATATATAATTGTAAACGGAAACAACAAGAAAATTTTACTTCCAGCATGTTTGAGCACAAGCAAAGTCGTGTTATCATTCTCAGGGGCATCGGTGGTCGACTGCGCTTAGGGATCACACAGTTCTTCTGATCGCCTGGGTTCGAATACCACTCGGGCAGATCCTAGTATGAGAAAGTTTATCAGTTCGCTTGCCGGTATTCTTCGGTAACTCCGGTTTCTTTCACCGTCCCAGAACAGAATCTTGACTAGGACGTCAAATCTTAACCAATCGTTATCATTCTTAAAACGGGACGACGTCAAGACGCTTATGTAAGTTTCTTGGATATAAAGAAATCACTTTTCTGTAATAATAATTGTAAATCATCATTAAAATACATACTTCATTTTATATTGAATTTCGTTATATAGTTTATGAGTCTTTTCCAGAGAAAAAAAAAGTAAAAAAAAAACCCAGATTTTTTGCATTCATCAATGATCAATTCTTCATCTTAAACCCATATCAATCATGTAGGGAATTATACGCAAGCGCAACTTGAAGATTATTTATAGTACATTCTCTTGCACTTCCACCTGTATTTTGGTGGTTTTTTCTGAAGTATATATCGCGGAGAAACAAAACACATCAGAACATGAACAGACGCTAATCATATCTGCTTCACAAACGCACCACGCATTTGAATGTCAACAACGTGGTCTTAATATCAAGTCAATTCTGAGTTTTGTTGGTTTTATTGAATCAAATCTCTGCAGGATACCATCTTTTAAAAATCAACAGTGAAACACCTCATTACACTCCAGAAACTTTCTGTCAGTTACAAAAGAAAAAGAGTTTCCATTATTGTTATTGTTATAACGATTAACGGTGTATAATAAACGAGTGTATATCCTTGAAATGCTGACCAGTCGATTTACATTTGACCTGTCAAGCGAAATGTTGACCAGTCAAGTTAGATGTTGACCAGTCGAGTTAAATGTACCAGTCAAGTTAAGTGTACTAGTCGAGGTTTCTCACGACTCATTTCGTCTGCAGTTCTTTTCCTTTTTCACAATTCAAAATTTTTTAGGAGTTTTAGCGTTCTTGATTATCTTTGAAGTGTAGACAATAAGCTTAAATAACTGAATTATGGTTTATCTTGTAACACGATCCGGAAAAAAATCTATCAAATATACGTTGTCAGATATAGCTCTAACAGTCACGGGAAAAAATAATAAAAGGACAATAATATTAACAGTCTATATATTTGTATATAATTTTTTGCAGAACAAAATCCTGGAAATGAGCCATGACAACCGAAGTCCTTAATATTCCGTGTAGGTTATAGTATAAAGGTTTCTAATTTATTCTGAATGAATGAATAAAAATACGTTTATTTGATGCTTCTTACCTTTGTTGACGTACAGGAACCATAAACTCTGAAATCGTGAAATCCTCCTAAAGCACACTATAACAATAGAAAATATAACATTAACGCGCGCGCGCGCGCGCGTGTGTGTGTGTGTGTGTGTAACGCCATAGCTGGCTTATATAGTACGAACATGGAATATGTATATGAATTAATTTTATCATTACATTATTTGCTGTCATCGTCATATGTTTTGATTTAATCATTATATATTTTGGTTTTATCATTATATGTTTTCACTTCATCATTAAATGATATGGTTTTATCATTATAAAATAACAAAATAAATAACAACATCACCAACAACAGCCACAAAGACAACTGAGCCTATAATAACATCATCAACAAGAACGACAAATAACAACATCACCAACAACAGTTACAAAGACAACTGAGCCTACAATAACATCACCAGAACAGCCACTTCATCATTAAATGATATGGTTTTATCATTATAAAATAACAAAATAGACGATAAATAACAACATCACCAACAACAGCCACAAACACAACTGAGCCTATAATAAATCATCAACAAGAACGACAAATAACAACATCACCAACAACAGCCACAAACACAACTGAGCCTATAATAAATCATCAGCAACAACGACAAATAACAACATCCCCAACAACAGTTACAAAGACAACTGAGCCTATAATAACACATCAACAAGAACAACAAATAACAACATCACCAACAACAGTCACAAAGACAACTGAGCCTATAATAAATCATCAACAACAACGATAAATAACAAAATCACCAACAACAGCCACAAAGACAACTGAGCCTATTACAACATCACCAACAACAGCCACAAACACAACTGAGCCTATAATAAATCATCAACAACAAGAATGACAAATAAAAACATCACCAACATCACCAACAAAGACAACTGAGCCTATAATAACATCAACATTCAGAACGACAAATAACAACATCACCAACAACAGTCACAAAGACAACTGAGCCTATAATAACACATCAACAAGAACAACAAATAACAACAAAAATATTAATAATAATATATACAAGTAATAATAATCATCACCATCATCATCATGGTGTAATAATATGTACATTACATACCGATTGTATGGAGATATTAACTTACCAGATTATCTTCTGGAGGACATGTTACAGCCGGGCAGTCGGTTATTTTGTCTGCTCCGTCACAAACATAACATTTTAGTCCATGTGAACTCCCTGTGGGACAAAATTTTTGTGTTACTTAATGGTTTACGAAAAACTTAACAAGTAAACAACACAGGGAAATACTCTAGTCACAATGCACGGTAAAACTTAACAAGTAAACTACACAGGGAAATAAACTAGTCACAATGCACGGTAAAACTTAACAAGTAAACAACACAGGGAAATAAACTAGTCACAATGCACGGTAAAACTTAACAATTAAACTACACAGCGAAATAAACTAGTCACAATGCACGATAAACTTTAACAATTAAACTACACAGAGAAATAAACTAGTCACAATGCACGATAAAACTTAACAAGTCAACTACACAGCGAAATAAACTAGTCACAATGCACGGTAAAACTTAACAAGTAAACTACACAGGGAAATAATCTAGTCACAATGCCCGGGAAAACTTAACAATTAAACTACACAGCGAAATAAACTAGTCACAATGCACGATAAAACTTAACAATTAAACTACACAGCGAAATAAACTAGTCACAATGCACGATAAAACTTAACAATCAAACTACACAGCGAAATAAACTAGTCACAATGCACGGTAAAACTTAACAATTAAACTACACATGGAAATAATCTAGTCACAATGCCCGGGAAAACTTAACAATTAAACTACACAGCGAAATAAACTAGTCACAATGCACGGTAAAACTTAACAATTAAACTACACAGCGAAATAAACTAGTCACAATGCACGATAAAACTTAACAATTAAACTACACAGCGAAATAAACTAGTCACAATGCACGGTAAAACTTAACAATTAAACTACACAGAGAAATAAACTAGTCACAATGCACGATAAAACTTAACAAGTCAACTACACAGGGAAATAATCTAGTAAAAATGCCCGGGAAAACTTAACAAGTAAACTACACAGCGAAATAAACTAGTCACAATGCACGATAAAACTTAACAATTAAACTACACAGCGAAATAAACTAGTCACAATGCACGGTAAAACTTAACAATTAAACTACACAGAGAAATAAACTAGTCACAATGCACGATAAAACTTAACAATTAAACTACACATGGAAATAATCTAGTCACAATGCCCGGGAAAACTTACCAAGTCAACTACACAGGGAAATAAACTAGTCAAAATGCACGATAAAACTTAACAAGTAAACTACACAGGGAAATAAACTAGTCACAATGCCCGGGAAAACTTACCAAGTCAACTACACAGGGAAATACACTAGACACAATGCACGATAATACTTAACAAGTCAACTACACAGGGAAATAAACTAGTCACAATGCACGATAAAACTTAACAAGTAAACTACACAGGGAAATAAACTAGTCACAATGCACGGTAAAACTACATGTCAACTACACAGAGAAATAAACTAGTCACAATGCACGGTAAAACTTAACAAGTCAACTACACATCGAAATTAACTAGTCACAATGCACGGTAAAACTTAACAAGTCAACTACACAGAGAAATAAACTAGTCACAATGCACGGTAAAACTTACCAAGTCAACTATACAGGGAAATAAACTAGTCACAATGCACGATAAAACTGAACAATTAAACTACACAGCGAAATAAAGTAGTCACAATGCACGGTAAAACTTAACAATTTAACTACACAGGGAATGAAACTAGTCACAATGCACGGTAAAACTTAACAATTAAACTACACAGGGAAATTAACCTGTCACAACGCACGATAAAACTTAACAATTAAACTACACTGGGAAATAAACTAGTCACAATGCACGGTAAAACTCAACAAGTCAACTACACAGGGAAATAAACTAGTCACAATGCACGATAATACTTAACAAGTCAACTACACAGCGAAATAAACTAGTCACAATGCACGATAAAACTTAACAAGTCATCTACAAAGGGAAATAAATTAGTCACAATGCACGGTAAAAACTTAACAATTAAACTACACAGGAAATAAACTAGTCACAATGCACGATAAAACTTAACAATTAAACTACACAGCGAAATAAACTAGTCACAATGCACGGTAAAACTTAACAATTAAACTACACAGGAAATAAACTAGTCACAATGCACGATAAAACTTAACAACTAAACTACACAGGGAAATAAACTAGTCACAATGCACGATAAAACTTAACAATTAAACTACACAGGGAAATAAACTAGTCACAATGCACGATAAAACTTAACAATTAAACTACACAGCGAAATAAACTAGTCAAAATGCACGATAAAACTTAACAATTAAACTACACAGCGAAATAAACTAGTCAAAATGCACGATAAAACTTAACAAGTCAACTACACAGGGAAATTAACTAGTCACAATGCACGGTAAAACTTAACAAGTCAACTACACAGGGAAATAAACTAGTCACAATGCACGGTAAAACTTAACAAATAAACTACACAGGGAAATAAACTAGTCACAATGCACGGTAAAACTTAACAAGTAAACTACACAGAGAAATAAACTAGTCACAATGCACGGTAAAACTTAACAAGTCAACTACACAGGGAAATAAACTAGTCACAATGCACGATAAAACTGAACAATTAAACTACACAGGGAAAAGTTATTCTACACACGAAACTGAACAAGTCGCATGTATACTGAAATTAAACAAATCACGGTGCACAAAAAAACAGTTGTAAACGGACTACACACCAAACTGAATAAGTAAAACAATGAATCAAACACAAACAAACAAGTGTATGTCTAAATCGCCATCGAAAATTTAATATAAAAATGTTTAAAACTACCGAATTCAGTTCATTTCATCCATTCAGTTTTATTAAGTTTTATTTTCGGTATTTGTCCCCAAAACGAAATTGATGAGACCAAGAAACTCTTAACTGTCTTAAAGTTATAATACCCAAAATAAATATGACAAAAACAAATTTAAAAACAGAATTGTTTTTCTTTTTTTTTTTTTTTTTTTTTTTTTTTTTTTTTGTTATTGTCAAAATAAAAAACTCGAGATTCTGTAAAATTGAAATCATAGACAAAATTATTACTTTTATGCTTGTGTCGTTCGATATCTCATATTTAACACAAATAACTGTCAACGCCCCTTTTATAACGGTTTTCATTAAACATGTACATTTATGTATACCCTGAAGTAATTAGCTTAGGTAGATTGATTCTTAGAGAATATACTTTTTTCTTAATTAATGATTTAATGTCCCATAACCTCGAAGGCAAATGTCGAACCGTATCAATACACACCCTTATATTTTGATTTTTCTTGTAGAACGATCAAAACAACATGTTTGCTAGACGTATTACACCGTTCTATGCTGAACGAGTTAAGAGCGGCCTTAATATATGTTTTAGGTATGTGAAACTTAACTATTTATAAACTTTATTCATTTTACTTTCAATATTATTGCAGGTTGTCTGTGTTAACTGTTATTACGGAATTATTTGTTTAATTTCTCTTGCGTAATTGTTTTCTTTTTTCCTTTTATTTTATCCAAGCATGAAAATAAAAAAGCAAGTTGCATAGCAACACATTTTTATCGTCGTTCTGACATATACCATTTTTGAATTTAATCATTACATACATTAAAAATGGCATTTGACAATATGTAGTCGTCTACCATTTTGATTGTTTTTATGATAAAATCTAAAAATGGTTACACGAAAAATCCAGTCGTTAGCTATTCAAAATATACAAAAAAAGGGCTTGAAATAAGAATTTGAAGATTATTACATGAAAAAGTTGATAATTCGTTTATGATCGATAATGATAAAATATGGGTTACTCAGCGAGTATGAATGTTTATCTATCTATAAATAGAACATATGATTACAAAATTTAAAATGGTATTTATAAACGAGAATACCAAAATTATAAAATGAATATTATTTTAAAAACTGATACCTAAAATATTATTTTTCTTACCTAGACTAGTGAATACAATTATTGTAAGAAATAATTTGTTCACTGTTGATATATGTTTTAGTTTAGGCATTTTGGAGTGCGATTTAATAATCTAGTGAGTAGAACAGATGTGACATTTCCATTCAATACTATACGGTGATTACGTTCGAGTGAAAACCAAATCTGTCAAATGATTTGAATGTCATACGTCATTCAAATAAGTAGTTTTAACAATTGAACTGTTTTAAAATGATGTTCTTTAATTTGTCAATATGAATGCGATAACTTTGCAAGCAAACTGAATAACTCGCGTAAGAGCGTTATGATCAGTTTGAAAAATAATAGTGTTATCAGGTATTTTGATGGTATTATAATCGACTTTTCAATAGCATAATGTATTTTTAGAATACTGGATACAAAATTATATAAATAAAAATTTGAATATCAACAATAAATGTGTTGTTATTTGTGGACTCTATTTCGGTTGAAAAACAGGTACACCCGTGTAGCGCCACTTCAATTATGGAAGTTAAAAGAACTGAAGTAAAAATTTGCAGTAAAAGGGTTATTGCCATTGAACAATTGCTGACTACATATTGGAAGTGCATATTTGTGATTCTGAAACAGAGAAAACTGTAGCAGGGGGATGGTTTTCAATGTCCAAGCACTTTGGTTTCGAATCTGATATCGGGATATGAGCATAGACAGGGATTAACTGAGAGGTTTTTCTCAAATGTCGACATTGTTAGGTTGAGATTCACTCATGTGATTGGACATGAACATTATGTGCCGAGCTTCATTCTCTATCGTTCAAATGTTGGACAGCAAAGCAGTGAGAAGTACACTTATTCTCTACGCCTGATGCGGTGCAAATATCTCTCAAAGTTTATAAGGTGATCATTTTAAGTTAAGAAAGGAGTTTTGTAGTAATTAAACCATGTATTTTAGGCGTATCCCTGTTATATTGATTAAAAAGCCTGTAGTTGACTTTTCAGTTTTTCCTAACAACAAACGAAGCATGTGAAACGGGCAATTTTTTACTGGATGTGGCATACACATATTTCTGGGACATATGTTGGATGGGTGCCAAATTCACTTTGTGTTTATTCTGCTGTGTTTCGTGAATCCAATTTTAAATGTTAATGAAAGAATGAGTCTCAAAAGCCGAGCGATCCGCCTATAGGAAAAATGCGTAGAAACAAGGCTACACCTTTGGGAGACAACATCGACTCGAAGCCAAATGCAAATTAATTTTAGCCTAACGTACCTATATAAAACTTAACGTAATCATGAAGGACATCTCAAAATTGTTACTGAAAAAAAAAAACATAATATGAAAATATGTCTGGTCATTTTCTCACTATTATAACCCGTGATTGTGAAGAGTAAAATTCACATTATATGATTTTCTACTGTGACCTATTGCAGCGCCTACATGGCAATGATAATAGTTCCGCGTTTTACATGCTCTGTAATGTTGCTTTGTATACCTTAAACTTGTATAGGAAGCGCATGCGTATTGACCAGTAGCCTGATAATGTTGGATTCAATGATCTGTCCAGATCAGCAATGCGTAATGTTATTGGGTTATTTGTTGATGAAGCATATACACTGCGTTTAAATAAAAAAAATTGTAAAATGAAAAAAATAACAATAAAATGTATTAAAACAAATAAAAAACGGACGACATATAAGATTCAAACACAGGACTTTGAGGTTATCATTTCCTACGTCCTACCAAACAGCCAGCGTAGATGGTATTGGAATCGTATGTTGGTGTATATTGTTTGGGACGATTAAGGGGTAATGCGTTTTATCTTTATCCCCAAATTTCAGCCATATCAGCCAGGTGTCTGTAAATGTTATTTAAATTTTATTTGAATAATTTCTTTTATTATTTTTTTGCGCATTTTAACCATTGAAACTTTTTTGTAAAATTAGGTAAAATGCGTTTATCAAGTTTGTCTCGAATATAAACAAAAGTGACGTGGCAGCCATGTTTGTTTGCCTATGGTAATGTAGTTCCAGATTGTGTTATGCATTTTTATGTATTCATACACGGATTGACAAGGTTTTTGTCGTTCATTGTCGATATGAACACAAAGGCTCCAAACCTTGCAGCAATGGGAATTTCACAAGGCAAATGAAAATATATAGCTTTAAAGCATTAAGACATTGGTATGCTCGGTTATTCTGCCTATAACTTAGGATGAAGGCATTTTCGTCATTTTATGGCTGTAAAGTGGTCAGACATTGTATGTTCGGTTATTCTGCCTGTAACTTAGGATGAAGGCATTTTCGTCATTTTATGGCTGTAAAGTGGTCAGACATTGGTATGATCGGTAACTCTGTCTACAACTTAGGTTGAAGGCATTTTAGTCATTCTATGGCTGTAAAGTGGTCAGACATTGGTATAATGCCTACAACTTAGGTAAATATGATTCCATAATGTATTCAAACATTTTTTTATTGTAACTGATTTTATTAGAAGTTTTATTTAAAGTTTCAACTACATAATTATTACTTTTATCAAAGCTTGTACATACTTTTACCTAGTTGATCTTCTGAAAACATGTTTTTTTTTTGTTTTTTTTTTTGTTTTTTTTTTTTCATCTGTATTCCGATCCAATTCAAAAGCTTGTACTTCCCATATTTGTCTGTCTAGGTTTTGGTTTTGAAATTAGTTAATTGACTTGCAACTGAATTTGAGGGTGCTACTATTACCGGACGTTAACACCGAATCAATTTCCTTCCTCACGATTGACGGGTGGTATACCAGCACTTAGCTAATCTAGCACTATATAAATGTCATCTTCGCATTTGTCAAAATATTTGAAATAGTATCCCCTTTTCTGAAGTTTGATTGGCTAGTTTGCTTAATGTATAAACTCATTCACTCGATAAAAGGAGAGACCTAGTACCAATTATCACTGCAAAAGCAAACAAAAAAAGTTATTAATCCGCTTCGTATGTATTTGAAAAAAAACCAGTCATGTCATTTTGAATCGTTTTCTCAAGAGAGGCTGCCATAGCTACTGTCATTTTCATTTGGATATAGAAACGTTTTTATTTGGATGCAACAAAACTGGATGAAAAGCATTACAAGACGTCTTCGCTCGATAATTTTTGATATGGACTAACCCCATACTTAAGAAATTTAACATTACGAAAGACAATGAATGTACAGATGCAAAGCAGTAATTTTGAACTGATATGAAGGTGTTATAACCTATTGCCGGTCTAAAAATTTAAAACAAAAAAGACCTTAGTCTGTTTATGAATGAAAGGGTTGGTAAAAACGAACCGTGAAACATATTTCCTATATGTACATGTATGTATAAATAAGTTGATGAGTTAATTGTCTGAGACTTGCTCAAGCCGCACCACACACACACACACACACACACACACACACACACACACACACGTGGAAAAGAGAAATTTCATCCATCATATAATTTTCTGTTTCATAATTTTCTATTGTAAAAAGATATTAAAAAAAAACCTTCCAGTCTTAAATTTGCAGTCTGACAGTTAGTCTTCATTTTACTCTGACAGTATTCACACGTTTTTGTTATCAGTCATTTAATCATAGTGGTTCTAGGCTTTTTCAAAATACACGTATATTATGACTTATTTTTAGGAACTGAAATCACTTGGGCATGGTATCATTGAATACTTCCAGATATTTAAGATGAAGATCTTTGCCTGTTTTATAAAAGTATTCATATGAACCCGGCTACTCCTCATGTACTTTTATATAAAGTACAGTTTGAAATTCGACTTTATTTTTGTAGATGTTCTAAAAACTATAGTCTCATTTCTTGTGAAAACAGACGACAATGAAAATAAGCAGGTATGACTAAGACGTATGTTAATAAATAAATAACAAGCATATAAAAAAAACTCAAACAGTTTACAGATAGGAATATCATAAATCTTTAACATGATTGAGCAAATTTGGGAGGATGTCTTCCGCATCAACTGCCATGAAACCCCCCTGAAGTAAAAGACAGTAATGTGCATGTGTTTCATACACCCTGAGTAAGAGTCCCTTGACCTAACACCTTGTATTTGCATACACCGAATGTTAATCTGGTTTATATATTCTGTAAACTGCCAATCCTTATTCACTGCATTAATAATTTTAAGAAATAAGATTGTTACTCTTAGATGCACCACACGTGTGCATTGTTTGACTTTTTTAAATGAAAAATAGCATATCAGTTGATGAATTTACTGTATAAGCATCGGTGTTATTAGATAACATCATTATGATTTTTAAATCATTATTCAGCTGTGAAACCCAAATTATAAGCCAGTACCCAATTTTTATTGGCTTTCAAAAACTCACACTGCGATCTCAAAACTCACATAAGTTTATGAAAAGTTGTAAAACCCTGATATACCAATGTTATAAATAATTTAAATTACTTCAGCCATCAGGTTTATTCTCCATTCTGTTTTATACTTTAGGTCAAAGACGACACTACGAGCTTCTTAAAAACCGTAGAAAAAATTACAGGAAAGAATATACAGATATATCTGTCAAAATGAAACCCTGAAAACAACAGACTATGCCAAAAACCTACAATTTCCTTTTTAGAATCTGATCTGGTTTGGTACACAAGAAAACCTATTGGAAAAGACACTGAGTAATTGTATGACCAATCTTAACAAGAAATACTAATTATCCTTAGGATATACAAATCATTCAATCGGTGCAACTGGCAATACTCTGGGAGATTTGTCCCATCCCAGACCATGGCTTACAATGGCCACAAGTTTGTTAGCTCTCTAGCAGTCTATCACCGTGTTTCAGAGTTTGAGACAGAGAAAAGATGCTATGGATCACGGTTAAACTAGTAAATTGCGTGTAGTTAATGACATGCCTCCTGCTGTACATGGTTTTCCTGTCCACATGTCAATTACTGCCCTTAGTCATTATTTAAAGGACCGGGATTCTGGACAAGATTTATTAACTACTATTTAAGGATCTTGTGATGCCAGCAATTCCTACTGCAAACAGTTAGTCTTTAAAACATACAGACCAGTATTTGGATGGTATTGACATTAAGTCTGAGGATGTTTCTAACCGTGTAACACAGATTCAGCAAACTAGAAATACTACAGGACTGATTCTTTCTATAAGGTCCTTGAAAATAATTGTTCAGAAATGTTGACATTTTTATTCTTAAAAAATCTTGATGTATTTGATGCTTCATTATTAAAGTTTATGTGTATCTGTAAACAAACATTGTTTTTGTTGAACAAGAAGCATTAAATATTTATTTTTAATTACCGGACAGAAATGGGGATAAATTCGTTACATAATTTTAAGCAGTGTGTATGTTCTACCTGTATGTATATCAAAATATTAACATTTTAGCTATATTTCTTTATTTATCGATTTATCTATATTTTTTTTCAATTTTGAAGCTTTAACAAACAGTTTATACAAAACTCTGTATTATCTTTCTACCTTTTACAGTAGATTGGTAATAATATTTTCTAATGGAGTTCTAACATTTAGCATAATTTCTCCAAATCTCCAACCACACCTTGCCAATAACATAATTTTCAGGTACAAAATTGAAAGTTCTATCTCCAGTCGAAAGTCATAAATCACCAAGAAAATCATAAAATGCTTCTAGGGTTTAACAAGCTGTATATACAAGCTGTTTCCTAATTCGATCTTTTCTATCAGTATATCTATATGAAACACCTCGGGAAAATAAACACTTTAACATGTATATCCTTAAAAGGTTCTTTGGTTATTGCCTTCCTCGTACTGCTAACTTCTTCCCTTACAAGTAAATCATGAGTTTTGTATCTGATACGAATTAAAAACGCTAAAAACTCGAGTTTATGAGTTTGATAGTTAACCTCTGTTCTACTTTGACCTCTCTATTTTATAAGACATATATTTCCTTTTTAAATTTCGGTGGCTGATTTTACATAGCACTAAGTCAATAAATGTATCCGTTTATGTAAGCCTCAAATGGTAGAGAATAGTTGTAGAACTTAGTACTGGTAGTGTAGAACTTAGTACTGGTCGAGTAGAACTTAGAACTGGTAGTGTAGAACTTAGTATTGGTAGTGTAGAACTTAGTAATGGGTAGTGTAGAACTTAGTACTGGTCGTGTATAACTTAGTACTGGTCGTGTAGAACTTAGTACTGGTCGGGTAAAACTTAGTACTGGTCGTGTAAAACTTAGTACTGGTCGTGTAAAACTTAGTACTGGTCGTGTAGAACTTAGTACTGGTCGTGTAAAACTTAGTACTGATCGTATAAAACTTAGTACTGGTAGTGTAGAACTTACTACTGGTCGGGTAAAACTTAGTACTGGTAGTGTAGAACTTACTACTGGTCGAGTAGAACTTAGAACTGGTAGTGTAGAACTTAGTACTGGTCGAGTAGAACTTAGAACTGGTAGTGTAGAACTTAGTACTGGTAGTGTAGAACTTAGTACTTGTAGTGTAGAACTTAGTACTGGTAGTGTAGAACTTAGTACTCGTAGTGTAGAACTTAGAACTGGTCGAGTAGAACTTAGAACTGGTAGTGTAGAACTTAGTACTGGTAGTGTAGAATTTAGTATTGGTAGTGTAGAACTTAGTACTGGTAGTGTAGAACTTAGTACTGGTAGTGTAGAACTTAGTATTGGTAGTGTAGAACTTAGTACTGGTAGTGTAGAACTTAGTACTGGTAGTGTAGAACTTAGTATTGGTAGTGTAGAACTTAGTACTGGTAGTGTAGAACTTAGTATTGGTAGTGTAGAACTTAGTACTGGTAGTGTAGAACTTAGTAATGGTAGTGTAGAACTTAGTACTGGTAGTGTAGAACTTAGTACTGGTAGTGTAGAACTTAGTACTGGTCGTGTAGAACTTAGTACTGGTAGTGTAGAACTTAGTACTGGTCGTGTAGAACTTAGTACTGGTAGTGTAGAACTTAGTACTGGTCGTGTAGAACTTAGTACTGGTCGTGTAAAACTTAGTACTGGTAGTGTAGAACTTAGTACTTGTAGTGTAGAACTTAGTACTGGTCGTGTAGAACTTAGTACTGGTAGTGTAGAACTTAGTACTGGTCGTGTAGAACTTAGGCTGGTCGTGTAAAACTTAGTACTGGTAGTGTAGAACTTAGGCTGGTCGTGTAAAACTTAGTACTGGTCGGGTAGAACTTAGTTCTGGCAGTGTAGAACTTAGTATTGGTCGTGTAAAACTTAGGCTGGTCGTGTAAAACTTAGTACTGGTCGTGTAGAACTTAGTACTGGTAGTGTAGAACTTAGTACTGGTCGTGTAGAACTTAGGCTGGTCGTGTAAAACTGAGTACTGGTAGTGTAGAACTTAGTACTGGTAGTGTAGAACTTAGTACTGGTGGTGTAGAACTTAGAACTGGTAGTGTAGAACTTAGTACTGGTAGTGTAGAACTTAGTACTGGTAGTGTAGATCTTAGTATTGGTAGTGTAGAACTTAGTACTGGTAGTGTAGAACTTAGTACTGGTAGTGTAGAACTTAGTCGTGGTCGTGCAGAACTTAGTACGGGTAGTGTAAAACTTAGTACTTGTAGGGTAGAACTTAGTACTGGTAGTGTAAAACTTAGTACTGGTCGTGTAGAACTTAGTACTGGTCGTGCAGAACTTAGTACTGGTAGTGTAGAACTTAGTACTGGTAGTGTAGAACTTAGTACTGGTAGTGTAGAACTTAGTACTGGTTGTGTAAAACTTAGTACTGGTCGTGTAGAACTTAGTACTGGTAGGGTAAAACTTAGAACTGGTCGGGTAAAACTTAGTACTGGTAGTGTAGAACTTAGTCCTGGTCGTGTAGAACTTAGGCTGGTCGTGTAAAACTTAGTACTGGTAGTGTAGAACTTAGTACTGGTAGTGTAGATCTTAGTATTGGTAGTGTAGAACTTAGTACTGGTAGTGTAGAACTTAGTACTGGTAGTGTAGAACTTAGTATTCGTAGTGTAGAACTTAATACTGGTAGTGTAGAACTTAGTACTGGTAGTGTAGAACTTAGTATTGGTAGTGTAGAACTTTGTACTGGTAGTGTAGAACTTAGTATTGGTAGTGTAGAATTAGTACTGGTAGTGTAGAACTTAGTACTGGTAGTGTAGAACTTAGTATTGGTAGTGTAGAACTTTGTACTGGTAGTGTAGAACTTAGAACTGGTAGTGTAGAACTTAGTACTGGTCGAGTACAACTTAGAACTGGTAGTGTAGAACTTAGTACTGGTAGTGTAGAACTTAGTAATAGTAGTGTAGAACTTAGTATTGGTAGTGTAGAACTTAGTACTGGTAGTGTAGAACTTAGTACTGGTCGTGTAGAGCTTAGAACTGGTAGTGTAGAACTTAGTACTGGTCGAGTAGAACTTACAACTGGTAGTGTAGAACTTAGTACTAGTGTAGAACTTAGAATTGGTAGTGTAGAACTTAGTATAAGTAGTGTAGAACTTAGTACTGGTAGTGTAGAACTTAGTACTGGTAGTGTAGAACTTAGTACTGGTCGAGTAGAACTTAGAACTGGTAGTGTAGAACTTAGTACTGGTCGAGAAGAACTTAGAACTGGTAGTGTAGAACTTAGTACTGGTAGTGTAGAACTTAGTACTGGTAGTGTAGAACTTAGTATTGGTAGTGTAGAACTTAGTACTGGTCGAGTAGAACTTAGAACTGGTAGTGTAGAACTTAGTACTGGTCGAGTAGAACTTACAACTGGTAGTGTAGAACTTAGTACTGGTCGAGTAGAACTTACAACTGGTAGTGTAGAACTTAGTACTGGTAGTGTAGAACTTAGTACTGGTAGTGTAGAACTTAGTATTGGTAGTGTAGAACTTAGCACTGGTAGTGTAGAACTTAGTGCTGGTAGTGTAGAACTTAGTATTGGTAGTGTAGAACTTAGGCTGGTCGTGTAAAACTTAGTACTGGTCGTGTAGAACTTAGTACTGGTAGTGTAGAACTTAGTATTGGTCGTGTAAAACTTAGGCTGGTCGTGTAAATCTTAGTACTGGTCGTGTAGAACTTAGGCTGGTCGTGTGAAACTTAGTACTGGTCGTGTAGAACTTAGGCTGGTCATGTAAAACTTAGTACTGGTAGTGTAGAACTTAGGCTGGTCGTGTAAAACTTAGTACTGGTCGTGTAGAACTTAGTACTGGTAGTGTAGAACTTAGTATTGGTCGTGTAAAACTTAGGCTGGTCGTGTAAATCTTAGTACTGGTCGTGTAGAACTTAGGCTGGTCGTGTAAAACTTAGTACTGGTCGTGTAGAACTTAGTACTGGTAGTGTAGAACTTAGTCCTGGTCGTGTAGAACTTAGGCTGGTCGTGTAAAACTTAGTACTGGTAGTGTAGAACTTTTACTGGTAGTGTAGAACTTAGTACTGGTAGTGTAGAACTTAGTCGTGGTCGTGCAGAACTTAGTACTGGTAGTGTAGAACTTAGTACTGGTAGTGTAGAACTTACTACTGGTAGTGTAAAACTTAGTACTGGGCGTGTAGAACTTAGTCGTGGTCGTGCAGAACTTAGTACGGGTAGTGTAGAACTTAGTACTGGTAGTGTAGAACTTAGTACTGGTAGTGTAGAACTTAGTACTGGTAGTGTAAAACTTAGCACTGGTCGTGTAGAACTTAGTACTGGTCGGGTAAAACTTAGAACTGGTCGGGTAAAACTTAGTACTGGTAGTGTAGAACTTAGTACTGGTCGAGTAGAACTTAGAACTGGTAGTATAGAACTTAGTACTGGTCGAGTAGAACTTAGAACTGGTAGTGTAGAACTTAGTACTGGTAGTGTAGAACTTAGTACTGGTAGTGTAGAACTTAGTATTGGTAGTGTAGAACTTAGTACTGGTAGTGTAGAACTTAGTACTGGTCGTGTAGAACTTAGTACTGGTAGTGTAGAACTTAGTCCTGGTCGTGTAGAACTTAGGCTGGTCGTGTAAAACTTAGTACTGGTAGTGTAGAACTTTTACTGGTAGTGTAGAACTTAGTACTGGTAGTGTAGAACTTAGTCGTGGTCGTGCAGAACTTAGTACTGGTAGTGTAGAACTTAGTACTGGTAGTGTAGAACTTACTACTGGTAGTGTAAAACTTAGTACTGGGCGTGTAGAACTTAGTCGTGGTCGTGCAGAACTTAGTACTGGTCGAGTAGAACTTAGAACTGGTAGTGTAGAACTTAGTACTGGTCGAGTAGAACTTACAACTGGTAGTGTAGAACTTAGTACTAGTGTAGAACTTAGAATTGGTAGTGTAGAACTTAGTACTGGTAGTGTAGAACTTAGTACTGGTAGTGTAGAACTTAGTACTGGTCGAGTAGAACTTAGAACTTGTAGTGTAGAGCTTAGTACTAGTGTAGAACTTAGAATTGGTAGTGTAGAACTTAGTATTGGTAGTGTAGAACTTAGTACTGGTAGTGTAGAACTTAGTACTGGTAGTGTAGAACTTAGTATTGGTAGTGTAGAACTTAGTACTGGTAGTGTAGAACTTAGTACTGGTAGTGTAGAACTTACTACTGGTCGAGTAGAACTTAGAACTGGTAGTGTAGAACTTAGTACTGGTCGAGTAGAACTTAGAACTGGTAGTGTAGAACTTAGTACTGGTAGTGTAGAACTTAGTACTTGTAGTGTAGAACTTAGTACTGGTAGTGTAGAACTTAGTACTCGTAGTGTAGAACTTAGAACTGGTCGAGTAGAACTTAGAACTGGTAGTGTAGAACTTAGTACTGGTAGTGTAGAATTTAGTATTGGTAGTGTAGAACTTAGTACTGGTAGTGTAGAACTTAGTACTGGTAGTGTAGAACTTAGTATTGGTAGTGTAGAACTTAGTACTGGTAGTGTAGAACTTAGTACTGGTAGTGTAGAACTTAGTATTGGTAGTGTAGAACTTAGTACTGGTAGTGTAGAACTTAGTATTGGTAGTGTAGAACTTAGTACTGGTAGTGTAGAACTTAGTAATGGTAGTGTAGAACTTAGTACTGGTAGTGTAGAACTTAGTACTGGTAGTGTAGAACTTAGTACTGGTCGTGTAGAACTTAGTACTGGTAGTGTAGAACTTAGTACTGGTCGTGTAGAACTTAGTACTGGTAGTGTAGAACTTAGTACTGGTCGTGTAGAACTTAGTACTGGTCGTGTAAAACTTAGTACTGGTAGTGTAGAACTTAGTACTTGTAGTGTAGAACTTAGTACTGGTCGTGTAGAACTTAGTACTGGTAGTGTAGAACTTAGTACTGGTCGTGTAGAACTTAGGCTGGTCGTGTAAAACTTAGTACTGGTAGTGTAGAACTTAGGCTGGTCGTGTAAAACTTAGTACTGGTCGTGTAGAACTTAGTACTGGTAGTGTAGATCTTAGTATTGGTAGTGTAGAACTTAGTACTGGTAGTGTAGAACTTAGTACTGGTAGTGTAGAACTTAGTATTCGTAGTGTAGAACTTAATACTGGTAGTGTAGAACTTAGTACTGGTAGTGTAGAACTTAGTATTGGTAGTGTAGAACTTTGTACTGGTAGTGTAGAACTTAGTATTGGTAGTGTAGAATTAGTACTGGTAGTGTAGAACTTAGTACTGGTAGTGTAGAACTTAGTATTGGTAGTGTAGAACTTTGTACTGGTAGTGTAGAACTTAGAACTGGTAGTGTAGAACTTAGTACTGGTCGAGTACAACTTAGAACTGGTAGTGTAGAACTTAGTACTGGTAGTGTAGAACTTAGTAATAGTAGTGTAGAACTTAGTATTGGTAGTGTAGAACTTAGTACTGGTAGTGTAGAACTTAGTACTGGTCGTGTAGAGCTTAGAACTGGTAGTGTAGAACTTAGTACTGGTCGAGTAGAACTTACAACTGGTAGTGTAGAACTTAGTACTAGTGTAGAACTTAGAATTGGTAGTGTAGAACTTAGTATAAGTAGTGTAGAACTTAGTACTGGTAGTGTAGAACTTAGTACTGGTAGTGTAGAACTTAGTACTGGTCGAGTAGAACTTAGAACTGGTAGTGTAGAACTTAGTACTGGTCGAGAAGAACTTAGAACTGGTAGTGTAGAACTTAGTACTGGTAGTGTAGAACTTAGTACTGGTAGTGTAGAACTTAGTATTGGTAGTGTAGAACTTAGTACTGGTCGAGTAGAACTTAGAACTGGTAGTGTAGAACTTAGTACTGGTCGAGTAGAACTTACAACTGGTAGTGTAGAACTTAGTACTGGTCGAGTAGAACTTACAACTGGTAGTGTAGAACTTAGTACTGGTAGTGTAGAACTTAGTACTGGTAGTGTAGAACTTAGTATTGGTAGTGTAGAACTTAGCACTGGTAGTGTAGAACTTAGTGCTGGTAGTGTAGAACTTAGTATTGGTAGTGTAGAACTTAGGCTGGTCGTGTAAAACTTAGTACTGGTCGTGTAGAACTTAGTACTGGTAGTGTAGAACTTAGTATTGGTCGTGTAAAACTTAGGCTGGTCGTGTAAATCTTAGTACTGGTCGTGTAGAACTTAGGCTGGTCGTGTGAAACTTAGTACTGGTCGTGTAGAACTTAGGCTGGTCATGTAAAACTTAGTACTGGTAGTGTAGAACTTAGGCTGGTCGTGTAAAACTTAGTACTGGTCGTGTAGAACTTAGTACTGGTAGTGTAGAACTTAGTATTGGTCGTGTAAAACTTAGGCTGGTCGTGTAAATCTTAGTACTGGTCGTGTAGAACTTAGGCTGGTCGTGTAAAACTTAGTACTGGTCGTGTAGAACTTAGTACTGGTAGTGTAGAACTTAGTCCTGGTCGTGTAGAACTTAGGCTGGTCGTGTAAAACTTAGTACTGGTAGTGTAGAACTTTTACTGGTAGTGTAGAACTTAGTACTGGTAGTGTAGAACTTAGTCGTGGTCGTGCAGAACTTAGTACTGGTAGTGTAGAACTTAGTACTGGTAGTGTAGAACTTACTACTGGTAGTGTAAAACTTAGTACTGGGCGTGTAGAACTTAGTCGTGGTCGTGCAGAACTTAGTACGGGTAGTGTAGAACTTAGTACTGGTAGTGTAGAACTTAGTACTGGTAGTGTAGAACTTAGTACTGGTAGTGTAAAACTTAGCACTGGTCGTGTAGAACTTAGTACTGGTCGGGTAAAACTTAGAACTGGTCGGGTAAAACTTAGTACTGGTAGTGTAGAACTTAGTACTGGTCGAGTAGAACTTAGAACTGGTAGTATAGAACTTAGTACTGGTCGAGTAGAACTTAGAACTGGTAGTGTAGAACTTAGTACTGGTAGTGTAGAACTTAGTACTGGTAGTGTAGAACTTAGTATTGGTAGTGTAGAACTTAGTACTGGTAGTGTAGAACTTAGTACTGGTCGTGTAGAACTTAGTACTGGTAGTGTAGAACTTAGTCCTGGTCGTGTAGAACTTAGGCTGGTCGTGTAAAACTTAGTACTGGTAGTGTAGAACTTTTACTGGTAGTGTAGAACTTAGTACTGGTAGTGTAGAACTTAGTCGTGGTCGTGCAGAACTTAGTACTGGTAGTGTAGAACTTAGTACTGGTAGTGTAGAACTTACTACTGGTAGTGTAAAACTTAGTACTGGGCGTGTAGAACTTAGTCGTGGTCGTGCAGAACTTAGTACTGGTCGAGTAGAACTTAGAACTGGTAGTGTAGAACTTAGTACTGGTCGAGAAGAACTTACAACTGGTAGTGTAGAACTTAGTACTAGTGTAGAACTTAGAATTGGTAGTGTAGAACTTAGTACTGGTAGTGTAGAACTTAGTACTGGTAGTGTAGAACTTAGTACTGGTCGAGTAGAACTTAGAACTTGTAGTGTAGAGCTTAGTACTAGTGTAGAACTTAGAATTGGTAGTGTAGAACTTAGTATTGGTAGTGTAGAACTTAGTACTGGTAGTGTAGAACTTAGTACTGGTAGTGTAGAACTTAGTATTGGTAGTGTAGAACTTAGTATTGGTAGTGTAGAACTTAGTACTGGTAGTGTAGAACTTACTACTGGTCGAGTAGAACTTAGAACTGGTAGTGTAGAACTTAGTACTGGTCGAGTAGAACTTAGAACTGGTAGTGTAGAACTTAGTACTGGTAGTGTAGAACTTAGTACTTGTAGTGTAGAACTTAGTACTGGTAGTGTAGAACTTAGTACTCGTAGTGTAGAACTTAGAACTGGTCGAGTAGAACTTAGAACTGGTAGTGTAGAACTTAGTACTGGTAGTGTAGAATTTAGTATTGGTAGTGTAGAACTTAGTACTGGTAGTGTAGAACTTAGTACTGGTAGTGTAGAACTTAGTATTGGTAGTGTAGAACTTAGTACTGGTAGTGTAGAACTTAGTACTGGTAGTGTAGAACTTAGTATTGGTAGTGTAGAACTTAGTACTGGTAGTGTAGAACTTAGTATTGGTAGTGTAGAACTTAGTACTGGTAGTGTAGAACTTAGTAATGGTAGTGTAGAACTTAGTACTGGTAGTGTAGAACTTAGTACTGGTAGTGTAGAACTTAGTACTGGTCGTGTAGAACTTAGTACTGGTAGTGTAGAACTTAGTACTGGTCGTGTAGAACTTAGTACTGGTAGTGTAGAACTTAGTACTGGTCGTGTAGAACTTAGTACTGGTCGTGTAAAACTTAGTACTGGTAGTGTAGAACTTAGTACTTGTAGTGTAGAACTTAGTACTGGTCGTGTAGAACTTAGTACTGGTAGTGTAGAACTTAGTACTGGTCGTGTAGAACTTAGGCTGGTCGTGTAAAACTTAGTACTGGTAGTGTAGAACTTAGGCTGGTCGTGTAAAACTTAGTACTGGTCGTGTAGAACTTAGTTCTGGCAGTGTAGAACTTAGTATTGGTCGTGTAAAACTTAGGCTGGTCGTGTAAAACTTAGTACTGGTCGTGTAGAACTTAGTACTGGTAGTGTAGAACTTAGTACTGGTCGTGTAGAACTTAGGCTGGTCGTGTAAAACTGAGTACTGGTAGTGTAGAACTTAGTACTGGTAGTGTAGAACTTAGTACTGGTGGTGTAGAACTTAGAACTGGTAGTGTAGAACTTAGTACTGGTAGTGTAGAACTTAGTACTGGTAGTGTAGATCTTAGTATTGGTAGTGTAGAACTTAGTACTGGTAGTGTAGAACTTAGTACTGGTAGTGTAGAACTTAGTCGTGGTCGTGCAGAACTTAGTACGGGTAGTGTAAAACTTAGTACTTGTAGGGTAGAACTTAGTACTGGTAGTGTAAAACTTAGTACTGGTCGTGTAGAACTTAGTACTGGTCGTGCAGAACTTAGTACTGGTAGTGTAGAACTTAGTACTGGTAGTGTAGAACTTAGTACTGGTAGTGTAGAACTTAGTACTGGTTGTTTAAAACTTAGTACTGGTCGTGTAGAACTTAGTACTGGTAGGGTAAAACTTAGAACTGGTCGGGTAAAACTTAGTACTGGTAGTGTAGAACTTAGTCCTGGTCGTGTAGAACTTAGGCTGGTCGTGTAAAACTTAGTACTGGTAGTGTAGAACTTAGTACTGGTAGTGTAGATCTTAGTATTGGTAGTGTAGAACTTAGTACTGGTAGTGTAGAACTTAGTACTGGTAGTGTAGAACTTAGTATTCGTAGTGTAGAACTTAATACTGGTAGTGTAGAACTTAGTACTGGTAGTGTAGAACTTAGTATTGGTAGTGTAGAACTTTGTACTGGTAGTGTAGAACTTAGTATTGGTAGTGTAGAATTAGTACTGGTAGTGTAGAACTTAGTACTGGTAGTGTAGAACTTAGTATTGGTAGTGTAGAACTTTGTACTGGTAGTGTAGAACTTAGAACTGGTAGTGTAGAACTTAGTACTGGTCGAGTACAACTTAGAACTGGTAGTGTAGAACTTAGTACTGGTAGTGTAGAACTTAGTAATAGTAGTGTAGAACTTAGTATTGGTAGTGTAGAACTTAGTACTGGTAGTGTAGAACTTAGTACTGGTCGTGTAGAGCTTAGAACTGGTAGTGTAGAACTTAGTACTGGTCGAGTAGAACTTACAACTGGTAGTGTAGAACTTAGTACTAGTGTAGAACTTAGAATTGGTAGTGTAGAACTTAGTATAAGTAGTGTAGAACTTAGTACTGGTAGTGTAGAACTTAGTACTGGTAGTGTAGAACTTAGTACTGGTCGAGTAGAACTTAGAACTGGTAGTGTAGAACTTAGTACTGGTCGAGAAGAACTTAGAACTGGTAGTGTAGAACTTAGTACTGGTAGTGTAGAACTTAGTACTGGTAGTGTAGAACTTAGTATTGGTAGTGTAGAACTTAGTACTGGTCGAGTAGAACTTAGAACTGGTAGTGTAGAACTTAGTACTGGTCGAGTAGAACTTACAACTGGTAGTGTAGAACTTAGTACTGGTCGAGTAGAACTTACAACTGGTAGTGTAGAACTTAGTACTGGTAGTGTAGAACTTAGTACTGGTAGTGTAGAACTTAGTATTGGTAGTGTAGAACTTAGCACTGGTAGTGTAGAACTTAGTGCTGGTAGTGTAGAACTTAGTATTGGTAGTGTAGAACTTAGGCTGGTCGTGTAAAACTTAGTACTGGTCGTGTAGAACTTAGTACTGGTAGTGTAGAACTTAGTATTGGTCGTGTAAAACTTAGGCTGGTCGTGTAAATCTTAGTACTGGTCGTGTAGAACTTAGGCTGGTCGTGTGAAACTTAGTACTGGTCGTGTAGAACTTAGGCTGGTCATGTAAAACTTAGTACTGGTAGTGTAGAACTTAGGCTGGTCGTGTAAAACTTAGTACTGGTCGTGTAGAACTTAGTACTGGTAGTGTAGAACTTAGTATTGGTCGTGTAAAACTTAGGCTGGTCGTGTAAATCTTAGTACTGGTCGTGTAGAACTTAGGCTGGTCGTGTAAAACTTAGTACTGGTCGTGTAGAACTTAGTACTGGTAGTGTAGAACTTAGTCCTGGTCGTGTAGAACTTAGGCTGGTCGTGTAAAACTTAGTACTGGTAGTGTAGAACTTTTACTGGTAGTGTAGAACTTAGTACTGGTAGTGTAGAACTTAGTCGTGGTCGTGCAGAACTTAGTACTGGTAGTGTAGAACTTAGTACTGGTAGTGTAGAACTTACTACTGGTAGTGTAAAACTTAGTACTGGGCGTGTAGAACTTAGTCGTGGTCGTGCAGAACTTAGTACGGGTAGTGTAGAACTTAGTACTGGTAGTGTAGAACTTAGTACTGGTAGTGTAGAACTTAGTACTGGTAGTGTAAAACTTAGCACTGGTCGTGTAGAACTTAGTACTGGTCGGGTAAAACTTAGAACTGGTCGGGTAAAACTTAGTACTGGTAGTGTAGAACTTAGTACTGGTCGAGTAGAACTTAGAACTGGTAGTAGAACTTAGTACTGGTCGAGTAGAACTTAGAACTGGTAGTGTAGAACTTAGTACTGGTAGTGTAGAACTTAGTACTGGTAGTGTAGAACTTAGTATTGGTAGTGTAGAACTTAGTACTGGTAGTGTAGAACTTAGTACTGGTCGTGTAGAACTTAGTACTGGTAGTGTAGAACTTAGTCCTGGTCGTGTAGAACTTAGGCTGGTCGTGTAAAACTTAGTACTGGTAGTGTAGAACTTTTACTGGTAGTGTAGAACTTAGTACTGGTAGTGTAGAACTTAGTCGTGGTCGTGCAGAACTTAGTACTGGTAGTGTAGAACTTAGTACTGGTAGTGTAGAACTTACTACTGGTAGTGTAAAACTTAGTACTGGGCGTGTAGAACTTAGTCGTGGTCGTGCAGAACTTAGTACTGGTCGAGTAGAACTTAGAACTGGTAGTGTAGAACTTAGTACTGGTCGAGTAGAACTTACAACTGGTAGTGTAGAACTTAGTACTAGTGTAGAACTTAGAATTGGTAGTGTAGAACTTAGTACTGGTAGTGTAGAACTTAGTACTGGTAGTGTAGAACTTAGTACTGGTCGAGTAGAACTTAGAACTTGTAGTGTAGAGCTTAGTACTAGTGTAGAACTTAGAATTGGTAGTGTAGAACTTAGTATTGGTAGTGTAGAACTTAGTACTGGTAGTGTAGAACTTAGTACTGGTAGTGTAGAACTTAGTATTGGTAGTGTAGAACTTAGTACTGGTAGTGTAGAACTTAGTACTGGTAGTGTAGAACTTAGTATTCGTAGTGTAGAACATAATACTGGTAGTGTAGAACTTAGTACTGGTAGTGTAGAACTTAGTATTGGTAGTGTAGAACTTTGTAGTGGTAGTGTAGAACTTAGTATTGGTAGTGTAGAATTAGTACTGGTAGTGTAGAACTTAGTACTGGTAGTGTAGAACTTAGTATTGGTAGTGTAGAACTTTGTACTGGTAGTGTAGAACTTAGAACTGGTAGTGTAGAACTTAGTACTGGTCGAGTACAACTTAGAACTGGTAGTGTAGAACTTAGTACTGGTAGTGTAGAACTTAGTACTGGTAGTGTAGAACTTAGTATTGGTAGTGTAGAACTTAGTACTGGTAGTGTAGAACTTAGTACTGGTCGTGTAGAACTTAGAACTGGTAGTGTAGAACTTATTACTGGTCGAGTAGAACTTACAACTGGTAGTGTAGAACTTAGTACTAGTGTAGAACTTAGAATTGGTAGTGTAGAACTTAGTATTAGTAGTGTAGAACTTAGTACTGGTAGTGTAGAACTTAGTACTGGTAGTGTAGAACTTAGTACTGGCCAGTAGAACTTAGAACTGGTAGTGTAGAACTTAGTACTGGTCGAGAAGAACTTAGAACTGGTAGTGTAGAACTTAGTACTGGTAGTGTAGAACTTAGTACTGGTAGTGTAGAACTTAGTATTGGTAGTGTAGAACTTAGTACTGGTCGAGTAGAACTTAGAACTGGTAGTGTAGAACTTAGTACTGGTCGAGTAGAACTTACAACTGGTAGTGTAGAACTTAGTACTAGTGTAGAACTTAGAATTGGTAGTGTAGAACTTAGTACTGGTAGTGTAGAACTTAGTACTGGTAGTGTAGAACTTAGTACTGGTAGTGTAGAACTTAGTATTGGTAGTGTAGAACTTAGTACTGGTAGTGTAGAACTTAGTATTGGTAGTGTAGAACTTAGTACTGGTAGTGTAGAACTTAGTACTGGTAGTGTAGAACTTAGTATTGGTAGTGTAGAACTTAGTACTGGTAGTGTAGAACTTAGTACTGGTAGTGTAGAACTTAGTATTCGTAGTGTAGAACTTAATACTGGTAGTGTAGAACTTAGTACTGGTAGTGTAGAACTTAGTATTGGTAGTGTAGAACTTTGTACTGGTAGTGTAGAACTTAGTATTGGTAGTGTAGAATTAGTACTGGTAGTGTAGAACTTAGTACTGGTAGTGTAGAACTTAGTATTGGTAGTGTAGAACTTTGTACTGGTAGTGTAGAACTTAGTACTGGTAGTGTAAAACTTAGTACTGGTCGTGTAGAACTTAGTACTGGTAGTGTAGAACTTAGTACTGGTCGTGTAGAACTAAGTACTGGTAGTGTAGAAATTAGTACTGGTCGTGTAGAACTTAGTACTGGTCTTGTAAAACTTAGAACTGGTCGGGTAAAACTTAGTACTGGTATTGTAGAACTTAGTACTGGTCGAGTAGAACTTAGAACTGGTAGTATAGAACTTAGTACTGGTCGAGTAGAACTTAGAACTGGTAGTGTAGAACTTAGTACTGGTAGTGTAGAACTTAGTACTGGTAGTGTAGAACTTAGTATTGGTAGTGTAGAACTTAGTACTGGTAGTGTAGAACTTAGTACTGGTAGTGTAAAACTTAGTACTGGTCGTGAAGAACTTAGTACTGGTAGTGTAAAACTTAGTACTGGTCGTGTAGAACTTAGTACTGGTCGTGTAGAACTTAGTACTGGTCGTGTAGAACTTAGTACTGGTCGTGTAAAACTTAGTACTGGTATTGTAAATTTTAGTACTTGTAGTGTAGAACTTAGTACTGGTCGTGTAGAACTTAGTACTGGTAGTGTAGAACTTAGTACTGGTCGTGTAGAACTTAGGCTGGTCGTGTAAAACTTAGTACTGGTAGTGTAGAACTTAGGCTGGTCGTGTAAAACTTAGTACTGGTCGTGTAGAACTTAGTACTGGTCGTGTAAAACTTAGTATTGGTCGTGTAGAACTTAGGCTGGTAGTGTAAAACTTAGCACAAGTCGTGTAGAACTTAGTACTGGTAGTGTAGAACTTAGTACTGGTCGTGTAGAACTTAGTACTGGTAGTGTAGAACTTAGAACTGGTAGTGTAGAACTTAGTACTGGTAGTGTAGAACTTAGTACTGGTAGTGTAGATCTTAGTATTGGTATTGTAGAACTTAGTACTGGTAGTGTAGAACTTAGTACTGGTAGTGTAGAACTTAGTACTGGTAGTGTAGAACTTAGTCGTGGTCGTGCAGAACTTAGTACGGGTAGTGTAAAACTTAGTACTTGTAGTGTAGAACTTAGTACTGGTAGTGTAAAATTTAGTACTGGTCGTGTAGAACTTAGTACTGGTCGTGCAGAACTTAGTACTGGTAGTGTAGAACTTAGTACTGGTAGTGTAGAACTTAGTACTGGTAGTGTAGAATTTAGAACTGGTAGTGTAAAACTTAGTACTGGTAGTGTAGAACTTAGTACTGGTAGTGTAGATCTTAGTATTGGTATTGTAGAACTTAGTACTGGTAGTGTAGAACTTAGTACTGGTAGTGTAGAACTTAGTCGTGGTCGTGCAGAACTTAGTACGGGTAGTGTAAAACTTAGTACTTGTAGTGTAGAACTTAGTACTGGTAGTGTAAAACTTAGTACTGGTCGTGTAGAACTTAGTACTGGTCGTGCAGAACTTAGTACTGGTAGTGTAGAACTTAATACTGGTAGTGTAGAACTTAGAACTGGTAGTGTAGAATTTAGTACTGGTAGTGTAGAACTTAGTACTGGTAGTAGTTTAAAACTTAGTACTGGTCGTGTAGAACTTAGTACTGGTCGTGTAGAACTAAGTACTGGTAGTGTAGAAATTAGTACTGGTCGTGTAGAACTTAGTACTGGTCTTGTAAAACTTAGAACTGGTCGGGTAAAACTTAGTATTGGTATTGTAGAACTTAGTACTGGTCGAGTAGAACTTAGAACTGGTAGTATAGAACTTAGAACTGGTCGAGTAGAACTTAGAACTGATAGTGTAGAACTTAGTACTGGTAGTGTAGAACTTAGTACTGGTAGTGTAGAACTTAGTACTGGTAGTGTAGAACTTAGTATTGGTAGTGTAGAACTTAGTACTGGTAGTGTAGAACTTAGTACTGGTAGTGTAAAACTTAGTACTGGTCGTGTAGAACTTAGTACTGGTAGTGTAAAACTTAGTACTGGTCGTGTAAAACTTAGTACTGGTCGTGTAGAACTTAGTACTGGTCGTGTAGAACTTAGTACTGGTCGTGTAAAACTTACTACTGGTATTGTAAATTTTAGTACTTGTAGTGTAGAACTTAGTACTGGTCGTGTAGAACTTAGTACTGGTATTGTAAATTTTAGTACTTGTAGTGTAGAACTTAGTACTGGTCGTGTAGAACTTAGTACTGGTAGTGTAGAACTTAGTACTGGTCGTGTAGAACTTAGGCTGGTCATGTAAAACTTAGTACTGGTAGTGTAGAACTTAGGCTGGTCGTGTAAAACTTAGTACTGGTCGTGTAGAACTTAGTACTGGTCGTGTAAAACTTAGTATTGGTCGTGTAGAACTTAGGCTGGTCGTGTAAAACTTAGCACAAGTCGTGTAGAACTTAGTACTGGTAGTGTAGAACTTAGTACTGGTCGTGTAGAACTTAGGCTTGTCGTGTAAAACTTAGTACTGGTAGTGTAGAACTTAGTACTGGTAGTGTAGAACTTAGAACTGGTAGTGTAGAACTTAGTACTGGTAGTGTAGAACTTAGTACTGGTATTGTAGATCTTAGTATTGGTATTGTAGAACTTAGTACTGGTAGTGTAGAACTTAGTACTGGTAGTGTAGAACTTAGTATGGTAGTGTAGATCTTAGTATTGGTATTGTAGAACTTAGTACTGGTAGTGTAGAACTTAGTACTGGTAGTGTAGAATTTAGTACTGGTAGTGTAGAACTTAGTCATGGTCGTGCAGAACTTAGTACGGGTAGTGTAAAACTTAGTACTTGTAGTGTAGAACTTAGTACTGGTAGTGTAAAACTTAGTACTGGTCGTGTAGAACTTAGTACTGGTCGTGCAGAACTTAGTACTGGTAGTGTAGAACTTAGTACTGGTAGTGTAGAACTTAGTACTGGTAGTGTAGAATTTAGAACTGGTAGTGTAGAACTTAGAACTGGTAGTGTAGAACTTAGTACTGGTAGTGTAGATCTTAGTATTGGTATTGTAGAACTTAGTACTGGTAGTGTAGAACTTAGTACTGGTAGTGTAGAACTTAGTCGTGGTCGTGCAGAACTTAGTACGGGTAGTGTAAAACTTAGTACTTGTAGTGTAGAACTTAGTACTGGTAGTGTAAAACTTAGTACTGGTCGTGTAAAACTTAGTACTGGTCGTGCAGAACTTAGTACTGGTAGTGTAGAACTTAATACTGGTAGTGTAGAACTTAGAACTGGTAGTGTAGAATTTAGTACTGGTAGTGTAGAACTTAGTATTGGTAGTGTAAAACTTAGTACTGGTCGTGTAGAACTTAGTCGTGGTCGTGCAGAACGTAGTACGGGTAGTGTAGAACTTAGTACTGGTAGTGTAGAACTTAGTACTGGTAGTGTAGAACTTAGTATTGGTAGTGTTAAACTTAGTACTGGTCGTGTAGAACTTAGTACTGGTCGGGTAAAACTTAGAACTGGTCGGGTAAAACTTAGTCCTGGTAGTGTAGAACTTAGTACTGGTAGTGTAGAACTCAGAACTGGTAGTATAGAACTTAGTACTGGTCGATTAGAACTTAGAACTGGTAGTGTAGAACTTAGTACTTGTAGTGTAGAACTTAGTACTGGTAGTGTAGAACTTAGTATTAGTAGTGTAGAACTTAGTATTGGTAGTGTAGAACTTAGTACTGGTAGTGTAGAACTTAGAACTGGTAGTGTAGAACTTAGTATTAGTAGTGTAGAACTTAGTATTGGTAGTGTAGAACTTAGTACTGGTAGTGTAGAACTTAGTACTGGTCGAGTAGAACTTAGAACTGGTAGTGTAGAACTTAGTACTGGTAGTGTAGAACTTAGTACTGGTCGAGAAGAACTTAGAACTGGTAGTGTAGAAGTTAGTACTGGTAGTGTAGAACTTAGAACTGGTAGTGTAGAACTTAGTACTGGTAGTGTAGAACTTAGTACTGGTAGTGTAGAACTTAGAACTGGTAGTGTAGAACTTAGTACTGGTAGTGTAGAACTTAGTACTGGTCGTGTAAAACTTAGTACTGGTAGTGTAGAACTTAGTACTGGTAGTGTAGAACTTAGTACTGGTCGAGTAGAACTTAGAACTAGTAGTGTAGAACTTAGTACTGGTAGTGTAGAACTTAGTACTGGTCGAGTAGAACTTAGAACTGGTAGTGTAGAACTTAGTACCGGTCGAGTATAACTTAGAACTTGTAGTGTAGAACTTGAACTAGTGTAGAACTTAGAATTGGTAGTGTAGAACTTAGTACTGGTAGTGTAGAACTTAGTACTGGTAGTGTAGAACTTAGTATTGGTAGTGTAGAACTTAGTACTGGTAGTGTAGAACTTAGAACTGGTAGTGTAGAACTTAGTATTGGTAGTGTAGAACTTAGTACTGGTAGTGTACAACTTAGTACTGGTATGGTAGAACTTAGTACTGGTAGTGTAGAACTTAGTATTGGTAGTGTAGAACTTAGTACTGGTAGTGTAGAACTTAGTACTAGTAGTGTAGAACTTAGTATTGGTAGTGTAGAACTTAGTACTGGTAGTGTAGAACTTAGTACTGGTCATGTAGAACTTAGAACTGGTCGTGTAGAACTTAGTACTGGTCGTGTAGAACTTAGTACTGGTCGTGTAGAACTTAGTACTGGTCGTGTAAAACTTAGTACTGGTAGTGTAGAACTTAGTAATGGTAGTGTAGAACTTAGTACTGGTCGTGTAAAACTTAGTACTGGTAGTGTAGAACTTAGTACTGGTCGTGTAGAACTTAGTACTGGTAGTGTAGAACTTAGTACTGGTCGTGTAAAACTTAGTACTGGTAGTGTAGAACTTAGGCTGGTCGTGTAAAACTTAGTACTGGTCGTGTAGAACTTAGTACTGGTAGTGTAGAACTTAGTATTGGTAGTGTAGAACTTAGTACTGGTAGTGTAGAACTTAGTACTGGTAGTGTAGAACTTAGTATTAGTAGTGTAGAACTTAGTATTGGTAGTGTAGAACTTAGTACTGGTAGTGTAGAACTTAGTACTGGTCGAGTAGAACTTAGAACTGGTAGTGTAGAACTTAGTACTGGTAGTGTAGAACTTAGTACTGGTCGAGTGAACTTAGTACTGGTAGTGTAGAACTTAGTACTAGTCGAGTGAACTTAGAACTGGTAGTGTAGAACTTAGTACTGGTCGAGTTGAACTTAGAACTTGTAGTGTAGAACTTAGTACTAGTGTAGAACTTAGAATTGGTAGTGTAGAACTTAGTACTGGTAGTGTAAAACTTAGTACTTGTAGTGTAGAACTTAGTACTGGTAGTGTAAAATTTAGTACTGGTCGTGTAGAACTTAGTACTGGTCGTGCAGAACTTAGTACTGGTAGTGTAGAACTTAGTACTGGTAGTGTAGAACTTAGTACTGGTAGTGTAGAATTTAGAACTGGTAGTGTAGAACTTAGTACTGGTAGTGTAGAACTTAGTACTGGTAGTGTAGATCTTAGTATTGGTATTGTAGAACTTAGTACTGGTAGTGTAGAACTTAGTACTGGTAGTGTAGAACTTAGTCGTGGTCGTGCAGAACTTAGTACGGGTAGTGTAAAACTTAGTACTTGTAGTGTAGAACTTAGTACTGGTAGTGTAAAACTTAGTACTGGTCGTGTAGAACTTAGTACTGGTCGTGCAGAACTTAGTACTGGTAGTGTAGAACTTAATACTGGTAGTGTAGAACTTAGAACTGGTAGTGTAGAATTTAGTACTGGTAGTGTAGAACTTAGTACTGGTAGTGTAAAACTTAGTACTGGTCGTGTAGAACTTAGTACTGGTCGTGTAGAACTAAGTACTGGTAGTGTAGAAATTAGTACTGGTCGTGTAGAACTTAGTACTGGTCTTGTAAAACTTAGAACTGGTCGGGTAAAACTTAGTATTGGTATTGTAGAACTTAGTACTGGTCGAGTAGAACTTAGAACTGGTAGTATAGAACTTAGAACTGGTCGAGTAGAACTTAGAACTGGTAGTGTAGAACTTAGTACTGGTAGTGTAGAACTTAGTACTGGTAGTGTAGAACTTAGTACTGGTAGTGTAGAACTTAGTATTGGTAGTGTAGAACTTAGTACTGGTAGTGTAGAACTTAGTACTGGTAGTGTAAAACTTAGTACTGGTCGTGTAGAACTTAGTACTGGTAGTGTAAAACTTAGTACTGGTCGTGTAAAACTTAGTACTGGTCGTGTAGAACTTAGTACTGGTCGTGTAGAACTTAGTACTGGTCGTGTAAAACTTAGTACTGGTATTGTAAATTTTAGTACTTGTAGTGTAGAACTTAGTACTGGTCGTGTAGAACTTAGTACTGGTAGTGTAGAACTTAGTACTGGTCGTGTAGAACTTAGGCTGGTCATGTAAAACTTAGTACTGGTAGTGTAGAACTTAGGCTGGTCGTGTAAAACTTAGTACTGGTCGTGTAGAACTTAGTACTGGTCGTGTAAAACTTAGTATTGGTCGTGTAGAACTTAGGCTGGTCGTGTAAAACTTAGCACAAGTCGTGTAGAACTTAGTACTGGTAGTGTAGAACTTAGTACTGGTCGTGTAGAACTTAGGCTGGTCGTGTAAAACTTAGTACTGGTAGTGTAGAACTTAGTACTGGTAGTGTAGAACTTAGAACTGGTAGTGTAGAACTTAGTACTGGTAGTGTAGAACTTAGTACTGGTATTGTAGATCTTAGTATTGGTATTGTAGAACTTAGTACTGGTAGTGTAGAACTTAGTACTGGTAGTGTAGAACTTAGTACTGGTAGTGTAGATCTTAGTATTGGTATTGTAGAACTTAGTACTGGTAGTGTAGAACTTAGTACTGGTAGTGTAGAATTTAGTACTGGTAGTGTAGAACTTAGTCATGGTCGTGCAGAACTTAGTACGGGTAGTGTAAAACTTAGTACTTGTAGTGTAGAACTTAGTACTGGTAGTGTAAAAGTTAGTACTGGTCGTGTAGAACTTAGTACTGGTCGTGCAGAACTTAGTACTGGTAGTGTAGAACTTAGTACTGGTAGTGTAGAACTTAGTACTGGTAGTGTAGAATTTAGAACTGGTAGTGTAGAACTTAGAACTGGTAGTGTAGAACTTAGTACTGGTAGTGTAGATCTTAGTATTGGTATTGTAGAACTTAGTACTGGTAGTGTAGAACTTAGTACTGGTAGTGTAGAACTTAGTCGTGGTCGTGCAGAACTTAGTACGGGTAGTGTAAAACTTAGTACTTGTAGTGTAAAACTTAGAACTGGTAGTGTAAAACTTAGTACTGGTCGTGTAAAACTTAGTACTGGTCGTGCAGAACTTAGTACTGGTAGTGTAGAACTTAATACTGGTAGTGTAGAACTTAGAACTGGTAGTGTAGAATTTAGTACTGGTAGTGTAGAACTTAGTATTGGTAGTGTAAAACTTAGTACTGGTCGTGTAGAACTTAGTCGTGGTCGTGCAGAACGTAGTACGGGTAGTGTAGAACTTAGTACTGGTAGTGTAGAACTTAGTACTGGTAGTGTAGAACTTAGTATTGGTAGTGTTAAACTTAGTACTGGTCGTGTAGAACTTAGTACTGGTCGGGTAAAACTTAGAACTGGTCGGGTAAAACTTAGTCCTGGTAGTGTAGAACTTAGTACTGGTAGTGTAGAACTCAGAACTGGTAGTATAGAACTTAGTACTGGTCGATTAGAACTTAGAACTGGTAGTGTAGAACTTAGTACTGGTAGTGTAGAACTTAGTACTGGTAGTGTAGAACTTAGTATTAGTAGTGTAGAACTTAGTATTGGTAGTGTAGAACTTAGTACTGGTAGTGTAGAACTTAGAACTGGTAGTGTAGAACTTAGTATTAGTAGTGTAGAACTTAGTATTGGTAGTGTAGAACTTAGTACTGGTAGTGTAGAACTTAGTACTGGTCGAGTAGAACTTAGAACTGGTAGTGTAGAACTTAGTACTGGTAGTGTAGAACTTAGTACTGGTCGAGAAGAACTTAGAACTGGTAGTGTAGAAGTTAGTACTGGTAGTGTAGAACTTAGAACTGGTAGTGTAGAACTTAGTACTGGTAGTGTAGAACTTAGTACTGGTAGTGTAGAACTTAGAACTGGTAGTGTAGAACTTAGTACTGGTAGTGTAGAACTTAGTACTGGTCGTGTAAAACTTAGTACTGGTAGTGTAGAACTTAGTACTGGTAGTGTAGAACTTAGTACTGGTCGAGTAGAACTTAGAACTAGTAGTGTAGAACTTAGTACTGGTAGTGTAGAACTTAGTACTGGTCGAGTAGAACTTAGAACTGGTAGTGTAGAACTTAGTACCGGTCGAGTATAACTTAGAACTTGTAGTGTAGAACTTGAACTAGTGTAGAACTTAGAATTGGTAGTGTAGAACTTAGTACTGGTAGTGTAGAACTTAGTACTGGTAGTGTAGAACTTAGTATTGGTAGTGTAGAACTTAGTACTGGTAGTGTAGAACTTAGAACTGGTAGTGTAGAACTTAGTATTGGTAGTGTAGAACTTAGTACTGGTAGTGTACAACTTAGTACTGGTAGTGTAGAACTTAGTACTGGTAGTGTAGAACTTAGTATTGGTAGTGTAGAACTTAGTACTGGTAGTGTAGAACTTAGTACTAGTAGTGTAGAACTTAGTATTGGTAGTGTAGAACTTAGTACTGGTAGTGTAGAACTTAGTACTGGTCGTGTAGAACTTAGTACTGGTCGTGTAGAACTTAGTACTGGTCGTGTAGAACTTAGTACTGGTCGTGTAGAACTTAGTACTGGTCGTGTAAAACTTAGTACTGGTAGTGTAGAACTTAGTAATGGTAGTGTAGAACTTAGTACTGGTCGTGTAAAACTTAGTACTGGTAGTGTAGAACTTAGTACTGGTCGTGTAGAACTTAGTACTGGTAGTGTAGAACTTAGTACTGGTCGTGTAAAACTTAGTACTGGTAGTGTAGAACTTAGGCTGGTCGTGTAAAACTTAGTACTGGTCGTGTAGAACTTAGTACTGGTAGTGTAGAACTTAGTATTGGTAGTGTAGAACTTAGTACTGGTAGTGTAGAACTTAGTACTGGTAGTGTAGAACTTAGTATTAGTAGTGTAGAACTTAGTATTGGTAGTGTAGAACTTAGTACTGGTAGTGTAGAACTTAGTACTGGTCGAGTAGAACTTAGAACTGGTAGTGTAGAACTTAGTACTGGTAGTGTAGAACTTAGTACTGGTCGAGTGAACTTAGTACTGGTAGTGTAGAACTTAGTACTAGTCGAGTGAACTTAGAACTGGTAGTGTAGAACTTAGTACTGGTCGAGTTGAACTTAGAACTTGTAGTGTAGAACTTAGTACTAGTGTAGAACTTAGAATTGGTAGTGTAGAACTTAGTACTGGTAGTGTAGAACTTAGTACTGGTAGTGTAGAACTTAGTATTGGTAGTGTAGAACTTAGTACTGGTAGTGTAGAACTTAGTACTGGTAGTGTAGAACTTAGTATTGGTAGTGTAGAACTTAGTACTGGTAGTGTAGAACTTAGTACTAGTAGTGTAGAACTTAGTATTGGTAGTGTGGAATTAGTACTGGTAGTGTAGAACTTAGTACTGGTAGTGTAGAACTTAGTACTGGTCGTGTAGAGCTTAGTACTGGTCGTGTAGAACTTAGTACTGGTAGTGTAGAACTTAGTACTGGTCGTGTAGAACTTAGTACTGGTCGTGTAAAACTTAGTACTGGTAGTGTAGAACTTAGTACTGGTAGTGTAGAACTTAGTACTGGTCGTGTAGAACTTAGTACTGGTAGTGTAGAACTTAGTTCTGGTCGTGTAGAACTTAGTACTGGTAGTGTAGAACTTAGTACTGGTCGTTTAGAACTTAGTACTGGTAGTGTAGAACTTAGTACTGGTCGTGTAGAACTTAGTACTGGTAGTGTAGAACTTAGTACTGGTCGTGTAGAACTTAGTACTGGTAGTGTAGAACTTAGTACTGGTCGTGTAGAACTTAGGCTGGTCGTGTAAAACTTAGTACTGGTAGTGTAGAACTTAGGCTGGTCGTGTAAAACTTAGTACTGGTCGTGTAGAACTTAGTACTGGTAGTGTAGAACTTAGTATTGGTCGTGTAGAACTTAGGCTGGTCGTGTAAAACTTAGTACTGGTCGTGTAGAACTTGTGCTGGTCGTGTAAAACTTAGTACTGGTCGTGTAGAACTTAGTACTGGTAGTGTAGAACTTAGTACTGGTCGTGTAGAACTTAGGCTGGTCGTGTAAAATTTAGCACTGGTAGTGTAGAACTTAGAACTGGTAGTGTAGAACTTAGTACTGGTAGTGTAGAACTTAGTACTGGTCGAGTAGAACTTAGAACTGGTAGTGTAGAACTTAGTACTGGTCGAGTAGAACTTAGAACTTGTAGTGTAGAACTTAGTACTAGTGTAGAACTTAGAATTGGTAGTGTAGAACTTAGTACTGGTAATGTAGAACTTAGTACTGGCAGTGTAGAACTTAGTATTGGTAGTGTAGAACTTAGTACTGGTAGTGTAGAACTTAGTATTGGTAGTGTAGAACTTAGTACTGGTAGTGTAGAACTTAGTACTGGTAGTGTAGAACTTAGTATTGGTAGTGTAGAACTTAGTACTGGTAGTGTAGAACTTAGTACTGGTAGTGTAGAACTTAGATCTGGTCGTGTAGAACTTAGTACTGGTCGTGTAGAACTTAGTACTGGTCGTGTAGAACTTAGTACTGGTAGTGTAGAACTTAGTACTGGTCGTGTAGAACTTAGTACTGGTCGTGTAAAACTTAGTACTGGTAGTGTAGAACTTAGTACTGGTAGTGTAGAACTTAGTACTGGTCGTGTAGAACTTAGTACTGGTAGTGTAGAACTAAGTACTGGTCGTGTAGAACTTAGTACTGGTAGCGTAGAACTTAGTACTGGTCGTGTAGAACTTAGTACTGGTAGTGTAGAACTTAGTACTGGTCGTGTAGAACTTAGGCTGGTCGTGTAAAACTTAGTACTGGTCGTGTAGAACTTAGTACTGGTAGTGTAGAACTTAGTATTGGTCGTGTAGAACTTAGGCTGGTCGTGTAGAACTTAGTACTGGTCGTGTAGAACTTAGTACTGGTAGTATAGAACTTAGTACTGGTCGTGTAGAACTTAGTACTGGTCGTATAAAACTTAGTACTGGTAGTGTAGAACTTAGTACTGGTAGTGTAGAACTTAGTACTGGTCGTGTAGAACTTAGTACTGGTAGTGTAGAACTTAGTACTGGTAGTGTAGAACTTAGTACTGGTCGTGTAGAACTTAGTACTGGTAGTGTAGAACTTAGTACTGGTCGTGTAGAACTTAGGCTGGTCGTGTAAAACTTAGTACTGGTAGTGTAGAACTTAGGCTGGTCGTGTAAAACTTAGTACTGGTCGTGTAGAACTTAGTACTGGTAGTGTAGAACTTAGTATTGGTCGTGTAGAACTTAGGCTGGTCGTGTAAAACTTAGTACTGGTCGTGTAGAACTTGTGCTGGTCGTGTAAAACTTAGTACTGGTCGTGTAGAACTTAGTACTGGTAGTGTAGAACTTAGTACTGGTCGTGTAGAACTTAGGCTGGTCGTGTAAAATTTAGCACTGGTAGTGTAGAACTTAGTACTGGTAGTGTAGAACTTAGTACTGGTAGTGTAGAACTTAGTACTGGTCGAGTAGAACTTAGAACTGGTAGTGTAGAACTTAGTACTGGTCGAGTAGAACTTAGAACTTGTAGTGTAGAACTTAGTACTAGTGTAGAACTTAGAATTGGTAGTGTAGAACTTAGTACTGGTAATGTAGAACTTAGTATTGGTAGTGTAGAACTTAGTACTGGTAGTGTAGAACTTAGTATTGGTAGTGTAGAACTTAGTACTGGTAGTGTAGAACTTAGTACTGGTAGTGTAGAACTTAGTACTGGTAGTGTAGAACTTAGTATTGGTAGTGTAGAACTTAGTACTGGTAGTGTAGAACTTACTACTAGTAGTGTAGAACTTAGTATTGGTAGTGTAGAACTTAGTACTGGTAGTGTAAAACTTAGTACTGGTCGTGTAGAACTTAGTACTGGTCGTGTAGAACTTAGTACTGGTCGTGTAGAACTTAGTACTGGTCGTGTAGAACTTAGTACTGGTAGTGTAGAACTTAGTACTGGTCGTGTAGAACTTAGTACTGGTCGTGTAAAACTTAGTACTGGTAGTGTAGAACTTAGTACTGGTAGTGTAGAACTTAGTACTGGTCGTGTAGAACTTAGTACTGGTAGTGTAGAACTTAGTACTGGTCGTGTAGAACTTAGTACTGGTAGTGTAGAACTTAGTACTGGTCGTGTAGAACTTAGTACTGGTAGTGTAGAACTTAGTACTGGTCGTGTAGAACTTAGTACTGGTAGTGTAGAACTTAGGCTGGTCGTGTAAAACTTAGTACTGGTCGTGTAGAACTTAGTACTGGTAGTGTAGAACTTAGTATTGGTCGTGTAGAACTTAGGCTGGTCGTGTAAAACTTAGTACTGGTCGTGTAGAACTTATGCTGGTCGTGTAAAACTTAGTACTGGTCGTGTAGAACTTAGTAATGGTAGTGTAGAACTTAGTACTGGTCGTGTAGAACTTAGTACTGGTCGTGTAGAACTTAGGCTGGTCGTTTAAAATTTAGCACTGGTAGTGTAGAACTTAGTACTGGTAGTGTAGAACTTAGTACTGGTAGTGTAGAACTTAGAACTGGTAGTGTAGAACTTAGTACTGGTCATGTAGAACTTAGTACTGGTAGTGTAGAACTTAGTACTGGTCGTGTAAAACTTAGTACTGGTCGTGTAGAACTTAGTACTGGTCGTGTAAAACTTAGTACTGGTCGTGTAAACTTAGTACTGGTCGTGTAAAACTTAGTACTGGTCGTGTGGATAACGATTCTTTAAAAAATGTAAAATGCAGATCGCTGTTTCTAACTTTTTCCATTGCAGTGTAGTCACTTTCTTATTGGATATCTTTGATTAGCTACTTTTGAAAACCAAACAGCTCGGTCCTGGATATCAGTGAAAAAAATGAGTAAACAGTTCAACTTTTTTTAGAGAAAAGTATATTGCTACTGCTACTGTTTTATTTAAAATGACCATGTTGACCAATTTTATAATTATTGCCTTAGTCTGTAGGCCTAGGGAGTTTCGTCGAGTTGGCTTTTATTCCTACTGATCACATGTGAGTTACTGTCTGATTCACGTCTACCGTAGCACTAGTTTTTCAAGGTTTTAGAAGAGATATCAAAAAATTTTGCAGCGTGCCACATACCGTTATGACGTATGCATTTTGTCGTAATTAACTGACACCAAACTAAATGCCATCTTAGCTGGAGTATTAAATGCAGAGCTTTTTAAAATCCTTACGGGGATTTAATATGGGAAAACACACAAACACTCATTCCGGAAATACATCGCTGAAAAATCATGCGGGTTAAGAAAATAGAATTGCGCATGACCGACTTTCCCATTTTCGCTGGCCAGGTAATATCGTCTGCTAGCTTGACAGCAAAAGGAATATATACTGCAGGCCTAACAACAGCGATCTTACCTACAGCTGAATGAACTATTCCAGAATTTTCTACCCTAACCCGTATGATTATTACAGCGATGTATTTCCGGAGTGAGTGTTTGTGTGTTTTCCCATATTAAATCCCCGTAAGGATTTTAAAAAGCTCTGCATTTTATACTCCAGCTAAGATGGCATTTAGTTTGGTGTCAGTTAATTACGACAAAATGCATACGTCATAACGGTATGTGGCACGATACAAAATTTTTTGATATCTTTTCTAAAACCTTGAAAAACTAGTGCTACGGTAGACGTGAATCAGACAGTAGACTTTTAACGCACGTAAACCCGCTATAAATTAGCTGAGGGTTCAATGAACTGAATGGTCTACAATATTCATCTTCGACACAGTTAGTTAAACACTAAAAATATTAAGGGCGCCTAAGCAATTACTTATACACAGCTATAAATAAATAAATAAATAAATAAATAAATAAAAGGCGAAACGAAAATATTTACGTCTTGGAATTCTTCAAAAAACTTATTCTTCAGTACTAGTGTTACTTAACACACAAGAAATAACGTTGACTTGATGCATGAAAATATTTATGGAATAAATGGCATTAGACAAAAAGCCAGAAATCCGAAATATCAGTTGAAGATAATTTTTCACATACATGTTTACGCTAAAGAATTAGAAAACTGAATGCACTCTAAAAACGAATACGCCCCTATACTGTCTATTACTTTACTACTAGAGAAATATTCTTTCTTCCATTTCTATTAATAGGCAATATGCCTAATGCCTAATGCCATATATTAATTCCCTTGTGTTTAAAATATTGAACCAACTAACCAAATGAAACAAAATTGATTCGTCCATGAAAAATAAATATTTAATACACCTATCCACGTGACACTTATTATATTCCTTTGATCATGTGACTTTGGTATACCTTAATGTTATTATAATTAGATACAAGTTGTATATTTTACAATAGAATCGATTGAAACATTAATGCTTTTATTTTCTTAATTGTTAAACTCAAGAACAATATATGGAATAGCGTACGAGTTCCGTATAATACTATATATAACATTGTTGTTGTAGGATCAAACGGCATTAATACCTGGTTATGCTCGACTAGTCGCGTTAAGTTACTTTTTTCTAACAAACCTAATTCATTTACGTCCGGGTGTTTAGACTTGTTTTAAGGTATGGAGAAGAATTAATGTTGACGTGATTAACTGTATTTCTGTTATAGAGGATTTTTAATTATTTCGGAAGGAACCAGAAGATTATTACAATTTAACAGCAAAATGAGATGTCGCCGAGGTGTTGAGATTTCAGCAGGAATCGCACTGATACTGTTAGCCATCCTGTTTTATCAACTCTATCTACAGAATATTGTAATTCTATATGTAGGAAATACGAATTATACAAAAGCATTGCAGGTAACTAGATATAATTATATTCATTTTCGAACAAAAAACATTAATCAAAACTGCCTATAACTGACATAAAGTCAAAAATATTCAAATAGGTCATAGTAGATCCTGATATAATTATCAATAATAATAATAATAATAATAATTGTTTCACAATTATATATATATATATATATATATATATATATATATATATATATATATATATATATATATGTATATATATATATATATATATATATATATATATATATATATATATATATATATATATAAATGAGGGTAACCTGCATCTCTAAAATAAGAGGTAACACCAGGTCAAAGGCTTTTCTGTACATAGTTTTAAAAATAACGCATGAAATTTCTATCCATGTATACCCTGGGTATGCGTTTTTTTAAACAGGCTTCATTTGACAAAGTAATTATAAATTTTGACAACTACAATTTACTGACACATTATAAAACTCTTGATATGTAAGCATGACGGGTGTATAAAGTTTCATTTTTATTAAGAAAAACTATTTTGTATACCCGGGAGAAGACGGGTGGTTATTCGTTATGACGTGGCAAAATGGAGTCTGAATTGTTTATGCACTATTGGTCACCATTTCAATAGAACGCCATATCTGCATGCATTCAAATACGTTTTCTGCAGTGAAGCAGATTTATACGGCGTACTCGGAAAGATTGAAATTATGTTTATTTTGAATTGAGAAAATTTGATTTTGTTCGTTGTTGTCACTGAGTTTCCATATATATATTTTTGTTGAAGAAAACCGATAAAAGTAATCACACCCACACGTGTGTGTGTGTGTGTGTGTGTGTGTGTGTGTGAAATTAAGTAAGTATAATAATTTCCAGTATTTTTTCATACTTATTACAAAAAGGTAAACAGTACTAGTACATTAAAAGGAGATAGTACAAGTCAGCAAGTACAAAATTTAATGTATTATATGATACTGATCAGATTGTTCGTTGATACTGAACATGAAATATTTATCATTTAGTCAAACACATCATGATATACCCCGGCCATTCGAGCGGGTAATGCATGTAAATAAAATCCTCCGTCATTGTGCTATTTTAGGCACATTCAAACCAAACAAGTAATATTCAAGTATGACACGCCCGAAACTTACAATAACATGTTTTGATATGGAAATATATGAGACATCCGATGCAACTACTGTCAGTATATATATATATATATATATATATATATATATATATATATATATATATATATATATATATAGTGTGTGTGTGTGTGTGTGTGTGTGTGTGTGTGTGTGTGTGTGTTGAAATACGAACTGTATAACTCCATTACTATTCTGCTGCTGAGTTAAGAAATGGAGTTTAAAGATCCAGTCCTGATTAATTCATTTATATCCGATAATCCAAGAATTTTTAAGGAACTAGAATACCCAGAGAAAGCCGTCGATCATCAAAATGACAATTTATCTCGCTCGAGTGTATTTCAAACCAATGCACTTTATAGACCAGATTTGAGAGACTCGTTTGTCTATAGACGAGTAATCAATACAGCCTGAATCAGTCTGGATAATTGATAGTTAAAGTAAAATTAGAGTATACACACATGTACATCAACTTTTATGGTTTAATGTTAGATTTTATTGTTATTGCCCTGTGCCCGGTATTTAAACAAACATTTTAAGATGATGCAGTAAATCATCAAGCTATAAAAATAATGAAGATAAATCGATTATTTCTAAACAAGTCCAGTACTCAAACACGCCAAAAATAGTACCAAATTTTAGGTCCAAGTTTCATAATCATTTCTTAACTAAGGGAAAGAGGTTTTCTTAACTTATATTTCACATTTCACAAATATTTTTTAATTTTTTAGATATTTATAAGTTTTTGGTGTCGAATTTGAAGATCTACCAAGCTCGTAACATTTGTTTTTAATTTTATCACAAATGTATGTATATTGTACTTCAAAAAGAGATTGCCAAGATTTGCTAAATTTAGGTTACGGAAATCAAAGTTGAGGTACTTTGGTGAAACTGGGGCCAGATTATATATGTAAGTAGGTAAACCACGAGACTTTTTGCTTTCGTACACAAAACAAAATACTCTTACTTAGGGTTGTCTACTCTTAATTTGAGCAATAGTGTTTATAGTCATAGCCTAAACAGGCTCTCAATTGTGTATTTATAGACTGAACGGTAGATAAATCAATTATTGCTTTAAATGGTACCATCCCATCCCAGTTGATATTTATAGAGAAAAATCAAACGATTCGATTAGATTTAAAGTGTTCTACACCCCAGTTAAAATTTTTCACCTACATGTATATTTTAGCCGGTCAGTTTAGGAATAGTAGAGGAAACCAGAGTGTCCCGAGAAAACCACATACATGTACCTCCGAAAGTCAAACTGATAAACGTAACACTTGGGTTTGTACATAAGATTCGAGGCTGTGAGGGGCGTCCTTCAAACCAATCTGCCACTAAGGTCCCCAATATAGATAGAATGTTACACGTTTTCGGAATCTCAGTAATTTTGTTCCTTATTCCAGTTGACATGGGTACAGGTTGATATTTAAATACAGAGAAACCAATGTATTATATCTTATTGCAGGGTATACAGAATGGTATGATCACGTTTTTAAATTTAAAAGCATTAACTACTTTTGTACCTATTTTAAAATTGGTATCGTATCGACCAAATGTTAATGTTTTCATTTTTAATGATACTTTTAAATGTATTTCATAAAAATTTAAAAACAACACATGACAGAAGAACCACATCGCATATTAACTACGAATTAAACACACCTTTTTTATAGCGAGTGGTAAAGTAGAAAAGCCTTGCTAGAAGTAAATTTCGTCTTTGAATATTTACATGTACATATGTCATTTGCTACTTTTGAATTGTATAATTTTATAAAAATTCAAAAGTAGCACATGACGCATAGATGCTTGATTAGATATTAGATCGGGAATTTTCTCAAACATAATGTTAATATTAGTTTGATTCTATGTTGATAACCAACTTTTTCTTGTATTTTTCAAATACAAACTTTAGAGAGACAGAAGTAGGTACAATGTATATGTATGTTCTAAATATTGTCACGTGGTGTGATTTTGTGTCTTAATTGGACAACACTAAAGTTAAGCCGTTATATCAATCCAACATAAAACATAAGGGTTATAAATGATATAGACAATTGGTCTTTCAATATAGATGCCCTTTGGGGATGAAACTTGAAACAAATGAACCTTTAACTCTTACACAACTTGATGAGCATTTGTTCTTATATAGAGCTGGTTGCTATGACAGGTTTTACTGTATTTTAATAAATGTTACCTTTGGTTTATGTTGTATGTTATTCATATTTCAGAACGGAGTTATTAGGATAAAGGATAATGAACTTATTTTACAAAATAAAAATGCGGAGCAAACACAGTCACAAAATACAGCTCAGGCATCTCCTGAAAAAACACAAGCGGCCCAAGCGGACTCGCCTGAAAAACAACCAAAGCCTGCCGAAAAAATGCCTGTAGAATTGCCGCCTAAACCAGATATTGAAAAACTAGATTTCAAGGCAGCATCAAGTTTATATGAAAAGTATGAATCATAGTCATTGAATACTATGTTTAAATAATAGATTTTCCATTTCTTTATTGTTTGTTTCGTGGTATTCAGTACCATACAGAGTCGATTGTTTTCGTAAAAACTCAATAGCTTTCGTACAGACTTGGTAGTTTAATGCTTGCCGTTTCAGTATCTGTAAGTCTGAATGCTTACTCTTTCATGTTTTTGCTTTTTCGTGTGTTATTTGTGATTTATGTTTTTATTTGAGTCAACTTTTTATGCACCAAATCCTATATTTATACCACTTTTAACATATATAGGTCAAAGGTATATTGGAATCACTTAATACGTCTGTCTGTCCTTTCGTCCGCTCGTCTGTCTATCCGACCGTCACAATATTTTTTTCCACTGTTAAATATGGATTTTTATCAAACTTGACATAAATGTTTACAAACATGAGGCAATATGGCACGTACCAAAATAATTTGTACACTAGAGAGACTGCTTTAGTAAATATAACACACTGCGTTTATTAAAGGATGACCTTTTTTTCATATATTTAGATATGTGATTACAAAACAAGAATCTTGTAAAATAATTCGACTAGGTAATGTACAAGATGGCGGATGGGATTTATGTTCTGACTCGGGATACGAACCAAGGAACGATGGAAGTTGTCTGGTTTACTCAGTGGGGTAAATATTAATTTTTTAAACTGCTTCATTGAACCAATGGCCACAAAGTATAAATGGCCACAAGTATATACACACACACACACACTATATATATATATATATATATATATATATATTACATACTATACTACATATATATATATATATATATATATATATATATATATATATAAAGATTGAAGTTTTGTTATATGTTTTCCGAAACAAGAGTCCAAACACATTGTATATTCCTGCTTGGCATTTATCATTGCCAAAAAAAAAAAAAAAAACACCAGTTGGAAAATTATAATGTTTGCAAACTACTTAACATAGTGCATAGAATCATTTATAATAACATGTTAAAATATACATTTAATGAATACATAGTATAATTTGATGGCGATTTCAGTCTTTCTGGCTGTTTATAAAATGAAACTGAGAATGAAAAGGTGTTAATGCATACCTACTCATATATAGTTTACACATTTATACCTGTTTATGTAGCCGGTCCCTATCTACATTATCATATATGACACCATGGACGACCTATGCTAAACTTTAGATTAAAATTAAAATTAAAATATATTGTTTATCTACATAATCATGATTCGACGCGGGCATTCTAAGATGACGAGGAAATATGAGTACCTAAAAACCACCTCCAATGAGCAAAATAAAATACTATTTACCTTCAGAGAAAAAACTTTTTCTGCTACTGTATATATTTTGTTATTTTTTTAATAATTTGTAAATCTTGTTTTTTTTTATACAAATTTATCTTGCTTTCTTGTTTGTCTTGTTTTGGTATAAAAAATGCCCTTCTCTAGGGATTCACATTGTCTTTTGAGATCTGTGTTACCGTTTCATAGCAATGACAATCATCGGATGCACAAGTAACCGTTCAGGTTTAATGGGTCACAAGGGGAATTATTACGTGTGATACGTGCAACACTATAGAAAACTTGTACTAAACTCTTTTAAATAGACGATTATTTAGATTAAAACATCGAAACTGTATAATTTTACTATCAAAATAAAGGTATTTATGGATTTGTTTTTAAAAATCAATTTTCTGCAGCATGATATCACGGAACTGTTGGATACATCTATAATTATAATACGTATATACAAATAATGAGTTACCTATTAATATGCATGGTTTGACAAAGTGTGTGGGTACATATTGAAAATCTGTATACAATGTACTTCACGTTTAATGCAATCATCGGAGTGTAGAAATAAATGTAGTGTGAGCATGCTGTAAACAGAAAACGCCTATCCCATCCTTAAAATAAAATCACACAAAAGTTATTATATCTTTAAGTCTCGGTAAAATCTTAAAGTTCAACTTTTAATAGAACTTTTTTATAATATCAATATCCAGAAGAATGACATAATTTTAAAGTCAAATCACGTGGTTTTGTAGCAGTAAGGATTTAAATAATGTAGGGTTCTCCTATCACAGATGTTAAAAACTTGCCCATGATTATAACGCCTCTCACCGCCTAGGTTTGACCAATTGAGTAATCTTGGTAGTTAACTTGCCGAGGATAACCAAGGTTTCTCAAGGACTCTACTTTTCTCCACCATCCCAAAATATTGACTCAGGTGTAAGCTTAGTGTAATGAAAATACACGCAAGTACACAAGTGATGTTTCGGTGATAATTTTTTCTAACTCTGTCACAGATGTCGATGTTGCTGAGTAAAGAAAATAGCTATATAAATTGTTAATCTCCCATCATATACTTGTACAATGATTGAATACGTTTTCAGTAAATACCAAACAATATAATTGTAACAAAAAACAATTTTTATGTATAACTGATATACGCAATATGTTACTGTATCATTTTTTTTTTCTTTTTTTTTTTTTTTTTTTTTTTTCATTTTTGTGAAACATGGATCTTATTACATAATCCAATCAATATCTGAAATACTTAGCAAAATATGTGCTTATAAGAAGAATCTGTTACTAGTTAATTAATGATCTGGTGTTCACTTTCAGTGATCACAAGGGGAATTGATACATAATGTATGTTTGCATAGGTAACAGTTGTCAGTCTCATTTACTAACATATAGAATAAATGTTCAGTTTATATGTGAGAGTTCCAAGTTCTTTATTTCCCATATATATATATATATATATATATATATATATATATATATATATATATATATACCATTTAGCTAATTTTTCAACGTCTTAAATTTTAAATTTATTTAAAACTAAGGTTTGTTCCCTCAAGTAAAGCATTCCTTAGCTGAATTTGGATTTATATAATTTTGGAACTTTAGATTCATTAATTTTTAACTGTTTGGCTTATGTTTTTTATATCTCAAACTTTTCGGTCCGAGTGTCACTGATGAGGAATGAATTTCCGAAATGTGCACATCTGGCACATAAAAATTTAACTTGTTTTTTTGTTATATAGATGTATTTACTGTCGCCAATCTTGGAGAATTATATATTTTACAATTCTGTTTAATATTCAGCATATTTCGTATTTTATTTTATCAAGTTTTATGAAATTCATTTTAGATATTAGGTATTAACATTACAAGTATTGGGAACATACATAATTTAGATTCTTTATCTAAATATTCTTTCCACTTGTCAAATTGAATAAAATGTATTTTTATTTCAATTAAGACTAATTAAGAAAATATTTCCTGTCAAATCAAATCCTTACAAGGGATTATCCCCGGACTGTATTAGCACCTTTATAAGGGACTTAACTCTGTTTGAACTTGTATTTTTATTAAGATATAATCTAACATTATAATTAATTGATAAATGCAACCAGACTTTTTCCATTTATGACAATTAAATACTTGATTGGTCAGTTACTCTTTTTTTATCATGATATCTACCCACTCAATATCTTGGGGTGTAGCTGGAACGATTTACATGTAATTATTAATATTTTAATATAAAAATGGGGAACATTGAAAATATGATACATAGATATCAAGGACAGCTATTAGTATTCAGTTTGGAATTATATTTTTACTAAATTAAGAATTTTTCAGTTATTTAGTTATGAGATAATCATATTTTATTTAATATCTATTCAGCATTAATTGACACACCTTGATCTCTGTATGTGGACCTTTTATTAGAGATAATGCAATATTTACATGAGGAGACAGTTATATTTCAGTTTATAATGGTGACTTAACTATTGCATTGGAATTACTTCATATATATAAACAATGTATTATGAATTTAAATAACTATATAATAAAATATCAAGTTAAAGGATATTAAACTTTCAATTATTTCAACAAAGATAGCTAATTCCTTTAACAGCAAACTCAGCTGATCATGCCATACAAGGTCACAGTTCCTAAACCATGTCCCAAACCAGAGGAACTGGTGACCTGTACGACATTACTCTAACCAGGGGGACATACTCTCTCATATATATATATATATATATATATATATATATATATATATATATATATATATATATATATATATAGCAGAAATAAACTTACATATTTTATACAAAACTGATTTTTTAAACAGAAAATAACTCATAAAATTTTAAAGTGTTTGGATTTTCTTAAGTAATCTTCAAAAACATCACATGACATTATATAATGGTATTTATTTCTTATTTTGTCATTACACAAATTACAATCTATTTTCTTTTACAATATGCAGCAAGCTGGCGGTCTCAATAGGTAACATGGGATTGCGAGATCTAAATTTACTTAGTATGATTTAAATGAAACATTTGACTTAATACAATACAAAACAACAGTCATTATTCCATTTTTATATAAATCTATCGCATAGTTTTTATTTTAAAGATTTTAAAATCCAATTTATCGGATAATACCATATGTTTCTCATTCGACATTGATCTAAAATTGTTTTAACATTATGGATCCAATTGAAAGGTATTCCTCGAGTATATCTAACCAGTAAAAAGTTGTAAATCAATGAAGAGTACTTTGTTTGTTTACCTGTAATAATATTTAACCAAAAAGAAACTATTCTAGTTTAAATATGAATACTAAGAGGATAACTACACAGTTCTTCATATACAATAAAAGTTGGAGTAAATTTTTTAAGATTTGTTATTAACTTACAAAATTTTATGTTTACTTTTTTCAAAAAACATCACAATTTGTATGACCCCATAATTCACATCCAAATAAAAGTATTGACATTACAAGATCAATTTATTGGATCAACCTTTCCAAATAACATCATACATTGTCTTGTAGCTTTAACAATAAAATGCGGTTTGTACTTGTAAAAGAACCCGTTCTTTAAAAAAATGTTTCTTAAATATTCAAATACTTTCACTATTTCGATTTCGTCATCAACTACATTTTACAACAAGTAGAAAAATGATTAAGTAAAAGTTGTAATTCTTTAGTTTCAGCCATTAAAACTGTATCATCGGCAAACAAGAGTATAAACATTTTTACATAAATTCCAATCTCGTGTTCAAACTCCATTGAAAAAACTACATAAACCAGTAACATTATTGGAACTTAAGCTTCAAAAAGGGAATGGGTATCACGTTTTCATATTTAAAAAGAAAATGGGTGTACAGTTTATATGTTCATGTATGGAATGGGTGTACAGTTTATATGTTCATGTATAAATGGGTGTACAGTTTATATGTTCATGTATGGAATAGGTGCACAGTTTATATGTTCATGTATGGAATGGGTGTACAGTTTATATGTTCAGGTATGGAATAGGTGCACAGTTTATATGTTCATGTATGGAATGGTTGTACAGTTTATATGTTCATTTATGGAATGGGTGTACAGTTTATATCTTCATGTATAAATGGTTGTACAGTTTATATGTTCGTGTATGGAATGGGTGTACAGTTTATCTGTTCATGTATGGAATGAGTGTCCAATTTATCTGTTCATGTATGGAATGGGTGTACAGTTTATATGTCCATGTATAAATGGGTGTACAGTTTATATGTTCATGTACTGAATAGATGTACAGTTTATCTGTTCATGTATGGAATGGGTGTCCAATTTATCTGTTCATGTATGGAATGGGTGTACAGTTTATATGTTCATGTATGGAATAGATGTACAGTTTATATGTTCATGTATGGAATAGATGTACAGTTTATCTGTTTATGTATGGAATGGGTGTACAGTTTATATGTTCATGTATGGAATAGATGTACAGTTTATATGTTCATGTATGGCAAGGTTGTACAGTTTACATGTTCATGAATTAATGGGTATACAGTTTATATGTTCATGTATGACATGGTTGTACAGTTTATATGTTCATGTATGGAATGGGTGTACAGTTTATATGTTCATGTATAAATGGGTGTACAGTTTATAAGGTCATGTATGGAATATGTGTCCAGTTTATCTGTTCATGTATGGAATGGGTGTACAGTTTATATGTTCATGTATAAATGGGTGTACAGTTTATATGTTCATGTATGGAATAGGTGCACAGTTTATATGTTCATGTATGGAATGGGTGTACAGTTTATATGTTCATGTATGGAATAGATGTACAGTTTATCTGTTCATGTATGGAATGGGTGTACAGTTTATATGTTCATGTATAGAATAGATGTACAGTTTATATGTTCATGTATGGCAAGGTTGTACGGTTTACATGTTCATGAATTAATGGGTGTATAGTTTATATGTTCATGTATGACATGGTTGTACAGTTTATATGTTCATTTATGGAATAGGTGTCCAGTTTATCTGTTCATGTATGGAATGGGTGTACAGTTTATATGTTCATGTATGGAATAGATGTACAGTTTATATGTTCATGTATGACATGGTTGTACAGTTTACATGTTCATGAATTAATGGGTGTACAGTTTATATGTTCATGTATGACATGGTTTTACAGTTTATATGTTCATGTATAAATGGGTGTACAGTTTATATGTTCATGTATAAAATGGTGTACAGTTTATATGTTCATGTATAAATGGGTGTACAGTTTTTATGTTCATTTATGGAATGGGTTTACAGTTTATATGTTGATGAATAAATGGTTGTACAGTTTATATGTTCATGTATCGAATAGATGTACAGTTTATATGTTCATGTATAAATGGGTGTACAGATTATATGTTCATGTATGGAATGAGTGTACAGTTTATCTGTTCATGTATGGAATGGTTGTACAGTTTAAATGTTCATGTATAAATGGGTGTACCGTCTATATGTACATGTATAAATGGGTGTATAGTTTATATGTACATGTATGTAATAGGTGTACAGTTTATATGATCAATAATGGAATGGGTGTACAGTTTATATGTTCATGTATAAATTGATGTACAGTTTATATGTTCATGTATAAATGGGTGTACAGTTTATATGTTCATGTATAAATGGGTGTACAGTTTATATGTTCATGTACAAATGGGTGTACAGTTTATATGTTCATGTATGGAATGGATGTACAGTTTATCTGTTCATGTATGGAATTGGTGTACAGTTTATATGTTCATGAATGGAGTAGGTTTACAGTTTATTTGTTCATGTATGACATGGTTGTACAGTTTATATGTTCATGTATAAATTGGTGTACAGTTTATATGTTTATGTACAAATGGGTGTACAGTTTATATGTTCATGTATAAATAGGTGTACAGTTTATATGTTCATGTATGGAATGGTTGAGCAGATTATATGTTTATGTATGGAATGGTTGTGCAGGTTATATGTTCATGAATGGAATAGGTTTACAGTTTATATGTTCATGTATGGAATGGTTGTACAGTTTATATGTTCATGAATAAATGGTTGTACAGTTTATATGTTCATGTATGGAATAGATGTACAGTTTATATGTTCACGTATAAATGGGTGTACAGATTATATGTTCATGTATGGAATGAGTGTACAGTTTATCTGTTCATGTATGGAATGGTTGTACAGTTTAAATGTTCATGTATAAATGGGTGTACCGTCTATATGTACATGTATAAATGGGTGTATAGTTTATATGTACATGTATGTAATAGGTGTACAGTTTATATGATCAATAATGGAATGGGTGTACAGTTTATATGTTCATGTATAAATTGATGTACAGTTTATATGTTCATGTATAAATGGGTGTACAGTTTATATGTTCATGTATAAATGGGTGTACAGTTTATATGTTCATGTACAAATGGGTGTACAGTTTATATGTTCATGTATGGAATGGATGTACAGTTTATCTGTTCATGTATGGAATTGGTGTACATTTTATATGTTCATGAATGGAGTAGGTTTACAGTTTATTTGTTCATGTATGACATGGTTGTACAGTTTATATGTTCATGTATAAATTGGTGTACAGTTTATATGTTTATGTACAAATGGGTGTACAGTTTATATGTTCATGTATAAATAGGTGTACAGTTTATATGTTCATGTATGGAATGGTTGAGCAGATTATATGTTTATGTATGGAATGGTTGTGCAGGTTATATGTTCATGAATGGAATAGGTTTACAGTTTATATGTTCATGTATGGAATGGTTGTACAGTTTATATGTTCATGTATAAATGGGTGTACAGTTTATATGTTTATGTACAAATGGGTGTACAGTTTATATGTTCATGTATAAATGGGTGTACAGTTTATATGTTCATGTATGGAATGGGTGTACAGTTTATATGTTCATTTATTGAATGGTTGTACAGTTTACATGTTCATGAATTAATGGGTGTACAGTTTATATGTTCATGTATGGAATGGTTGTGCAGATTATATGTTCATGTATGGAATGGTTGTACAGTTTATATGTTCATTTATGGAATGGGTGTACAGTTTATATCTTCATGTATAAATGGTTGTACAGTTTATATGTTCGTGTATGGAATGGGTGTACAGTTTATATGTTTATGTATGGAATAGATGTACAGTTTATCTGTTGATGTATGGAATGAGTGTCCAATTTATCTGTTCATGTATGGAATGGGTGTACAGTTTATATGTCCATGTATAAATGGGTGTACAGTTTATATGTTCATGTACTGAATAGATGTACAGTTTATCTGTTCATGTATGGAATGGGTGTCCAATTTATCTGTTCATGTATGGAATGGGTGTACAGTTTATATGTTCATGTATGGAATAGATGTACAGTTTATATGTTCATGTATGGAATAGATGTACAGTTTATCTGTTTATGTATGGAATGGGTGTACAGTTTATATGTTCATGTATAGAATAGATGTACAGTTTATATGTTCATGTATTGCAAGGTTGTACAGTTTACATGTTCATGAATTAATGGGTGTACAGTTTATATGTTCATGTATGACATGGTTGTACAGTTTATATGTTTATGTATGGAATGGGTGTACAGTTTATATGTTCATGTATAAATGGGTGTACAGTTTATTAGGTCATGTATGGAATATGTGTCCAGTTTATCTGTTCATGTATGGAATGGGTGTACAGTTTATATGTTCATGTATAAATGGGTGTACAGTTTATATGTTCATGTATGGAATAGGTGCACAGTTTTTATGTTCATGTATGGAATGGGTGTACAGTTTATATGTTCATGTATGGAATAGATGTACAGTTTATATGTTCATGTATGGAATAGATGTACAGTTTATCTGTTCATGTATGGAATGGGTGTACAGTTTATATGTTCATGTATAGAATAGATGTACAGTTTATATGTTCATGTATGGCAAGGTTGTACGGTTTACATGTTCATGAATTAATGGGTGTACAGTTTATATGTTCATGTATGACATGGTTGTACAGTTTATATGTTCATTTATGGAATAGGTGTCCAGTTTATCTGTTCATGTATGGAATGGGTGTACAGTTTATATGTTCATGTATGGAATAGATGTACAGTTTATATGTTCATGTATGACATGGTTGTACAGTTTACATGTTCATGAATTAATGGGTGTACAGTTTATATGTTCATGTATGACATGGTTTTACAGTTTATATGTTCATGTATAAAATGGTGTACAGTTTATATGTTCACGTATAAATGGGTGTACAGTTTTTATGTTCATTTATGGAATGGGTTTACAGTTTATATGTTGATGAATAAATGGTTGTACAGTTTATATGTTCATGTATGGAATAGATGTACAGTTTATATGTTCATGTATAAATGGGTGTACAGATTATATGTTCATGTATGGAATGAGTGTACAGTTTATCTGTTCATGTATGGAATGGTTGTACAGTTTAAATGTTCATGTATAAATGGGTGTACCGTCTATATGTACATGTATAAATGGGTGTATAGTTTATATGTACATGTATGTAATAGGTGTACAGTTTATATGATCAATAATGGAATGGGTGTACAGTTTATATGTTCATGTATAAATTGATGTACAGTTTATATGTTCATGTATAAATGGGTGTACAGTTTATATGTTCATGTATAAATGGGTGTACAGTTTATATGTTCATGTACAAATGGGTGTACAGTTTATATGTTCATGTATGGAATGGATGTACAGTTTATCTGTTCATGTATGGAATGGGTGTACAGTTTATATGTTCATGAATGGAGTAGGTTTACAGTTTATTTGTTCATGTATGACATGGTTGTACAGTTTATATGTTCATGTATAAATTGGTGTACAGTTTATATGTTTATGTACAAATGGGTGTACAGTTTATATGTTCATGTATAAATAGGTGTACAGTTTATATGTTCATGTATGGAATGGTTGAGCAGATTATATGTTTATGTATGGAATGGTTGTGCAGGTTATATGTTCATGAATGGAATAGGTTTACAGTTTATATGTTCATGTATGGAATGGTTGTACAGTTTATATGTTCATGTATAAATGGGTGTACAGTTTATATGTTTATGTACAAATGGGTGTACAGTTTATATGTTCATGTATGGAATGGGTGTACAGTTTATATGTTCATTTATTGAATGGTTGTACAGTTTACATGTTCATGAATTAATTGGTGTACAGTTTATATGTTCATGTATGGAATGGTTGTGCAGTTTATATGTTCATGTATGGAATGGTTGTGCAGATTATATGTTCATGTATGGAATGGTTGTGCAGTTTATATGTTCATGTATGGAATGGTTGTGCATTTTATATGTTCATGTATGGAATGGTTGTACAGTTTATATGTTTATGTATGGAATGGTTGTACAGTTTATATGTTCAGGTATGGAATGGTTGTACAGTTTATATGTTCATGTATGGAATGGGTGTACAGTTTATATGTTCATTTATGGAATGGGTGTACAGTTTATATGTTCATGAATGGAATAGGTTTACAGTTTATCTGTTCATGTATGGAATAGGTGCACAGTTTATATGTTCATGTATAGAATAGGTGTACAGTTTATATGTTCATTTATGGAATGGGTGTACAGATTATATGTTCACGTATGGAATGGGTGTACAGTTTATATGTTCATGTATGGAATGGGTGTACAGTTTATATGTTCATGTATGGAATGGGTGTACAGTTTATATGTTCATGTATGGAATGGGTGTACAGTTTATATGTTCATGAATGGAATAGGTTTACAGTTTATCTGTTCATGTATGGAATAGGTGCACAGTTTATATGTTCATGTATAGAATAGGTGTACAGTTTATATGTTCATTTATGGAATGGGTGTACAGTTTATTTGTTCACGTATGGAATGGGTGTACAGTTTATATGTTCATGTATAAATGGCGTACAGTTTATACATTCATATATTGAATAAGTGTACACTTTATATGTTCATGTTTGGAATGGGTGTACACTTTATATGCTCATCTAGCAATTGTTTATTTCAAGTGTTTATGTATGAAATGTGTGATAGTGTATGTATAATGTAAGAAAAGGTTTTACATTTCATGTTAGAAATGATTGTCCAGTAAATGTTTTAAGAAGGGAATAGGTGTTGTTTAGTGTGTTTGAGAAGAAAATACCGATAGGTGTCCAGTGAATAAGCTTCCAGTTTATTTTTTTAAAAGGATACAAGTGTTTAGATTGTATGTTAATGAAGAAAGAGTGTCAGTTTGTGTCTAAGTGAAAGGAATGGGTGTTGCTTTATGTGTTTGAGAAGGGAATAAATGTCCAGTTTTTATGAATTCATAAAGGGAGTGAGTGTCTAGTGTATTTGTATTTATGTTTATGTTAGGAAGGTGTATCAAGTGTTTGTGTTGTATAAGGAATGTTGTCCAGATTGATTTATCTTGTAAGATATATCTGTCCAGTTTATGCCTTCGTGTAAAGTATGCGTTTCTAAATAATGTACAAGTAAGAGCAACGGGTGTAAAATATATGCGTTTATGAAAGGAATATGTACCTATTATATGTGCTTATGAAGAAAATACATGTCTAGTTTGTTTGTTTACTGAAAATAATGTGTCTAATGTATGGAGATTTTGAAGTGTATGAGCGTTTTAAATGTCGCTGGTAATTTAAATGGGTTAATAAAGAAAATAAGTGTTATTAAAAAAATAAGAGTTCACTTTATGCGTTACTGCACAGAAAGAGTTTCAATATGTGTGGAATCGATGTGTGTGCTTATGTAACAAATTGTGTAGCCAATTTATTTTTAATATAGGGAATAGGTGCGTTTATGAAGAAAATGGAATCTTTAATCTGATGTAAGAAACGAGCGTCAAAAATGTATTTATGAATGGAAAAGGGGTTTTCATTCTCTGTGTTAATGAAAGAAATCCGAATCTTGTTTGTGTGCTTGTCAAGGTAATGTGGTGTCTAATTTCTGTTTTTGTATAGGAAATAGGGCATTGTATTACATTTTCATAAAATACGCAGATAGCTATAACATCAAATTAAATTATTTTCGAGCTTTTATAATTTGTACACGATAGTTATTGCAGCCATGAAAGACCTGCATCTTAGAAAAAAACTGATTAAACAGAAACATTTTCAAAATTGAGTAAATTTTTCCGAATCAATAATGTGCCATAAAAACATAAAAACTTAAAGTTCGCAATTTTTCTAATCGTTATAAGTATGCATTATTTTTTATGATAATTGTATTGATTAATCTTTAATATACATTATGCAATAAGGTTATATACAATATAACATGCTGTACGGTCCAACTCCATATAAAATCCACCAGTCTATCTGAAGTATGCTCAGTTGATTTTTCTATATAATGAACCTCTATATTCAGTCCACTTTTTAACTAAGTCCACTTTTGCTCAATCACCAAGGTTGTATTTATACACAGGTCATACTGTATATTATTAATCGTGATAAATTATGATATTTCTTGTATGCTTTAAAAATGGGGAAAAAATGAATAGAAAAATTTTCTGTTTTTAACTTCGAGGATATTCCATTTACACAATCTACTAAACAGTTTGTCATGTTGATAAAAATAATACTTTGTTATGGCTGTAAAGATTGCTTTTGTGACTTTCAACTTGCTCTGTAACCTTTTATAATCTACAGTCCGAGAAATCTCACCATTAAACTGTTAAAATGCATAATCAGGACGAGAAAGCAATCTAGTCTAGAATAAACGGAGGGTTATGTCCTAAGTTTGCTTGTATGCTTGAACATTTTGAATAAGATACACTTTCAGAATGTCTAGTCATTAATATATATTGTTCTTTAGGTTGATAATAAGAGGCTAGTAAACTTACTATTAGCAAGAGTTAAAAGTTTTTGTAATAAAATGTGCCAAACAAATTAAAAACTCCATACATTGTTACTATAACTGCCTCACAGAGCATTTTGTCAAACTCTTGTACAAAAGTATGGAGTTTGATTAGATGCTTTGTATTTTTGAGGCGAACACTGTAATTCATCAAACAAAGAAGGTTAATCATTTTCATTATTATACAAGCGATGGATATTAGATTTCATTCTCTTTTGTGCAAATTTGTTTAAAGGAAATAGGCGTTCTGTTTATTTGCATTAAAGAACGATAACTAGGCGCTTTAAGTTTAACGACTTGGCGACGTCTGATACAAATGAAGAAATAGACAGCAGACTGAATGGTATATATCTAAGTATGCGTTGCCTTAATACCACCGTTTATCGATGCGAGGTCAAGTCGTACAGTGTATATATGGCCGCAAACGGAAGTCTTACCGTCCGTGGGTGGATGCACCATAAATCTATCAACACATAGCTCGTAAAACGTGCGAAATAGTCAAAACATAGAGTAATCTAGTAATAAACGCGATGAGAAAGCAGAATATAGAAACAGTTTAGAATAAGCAAGTGATCATATCCAGTACATTGGTTATATTAAAACTTTGCACATTTACAAGTAACCATGGAAACACTTGATTATTTTCAGTATAAATAACGACTTCAGCTTTGATGATGCTATATCAAGGAAATACGGTTGTACGGTTCATTGTTTTGATCCAAGGTAAGTTAATTATTGTTATTCACTCTGTTAAAATTTACTTTCTATTTCCTAAAAAACATCTTTGTTAATTATGGTACTTTGTTTCTTTTTTATCCTTTTATAAACAAAATTTCTAAACTGTCAACTCAGTATACATAGTTCTATAAATATCACGAAAAAGTAACTAAAAAGGTTTTTCAAAGTAATAATACAGCAAGCATGAACGGCAATGACAAACCATAACATAAAACGAGGATTAAAATAAAATTTTGAAGCATATAGTCATGAATAAGACAGTCAGTTTTGAGTAGCCGATAATTTAAATTTTCAACTTGCCCAAAATTACGAATTGGTTCAAGTAAGTAATAAATTTGCACTTACGTTCAGTTGATTCGTTTTTAAAATTTAGAATAATTCACTGTGAAAAAAGACCGTGCTAGTAAAAACAATTGTTAAACTGCTGATAGTTTAGAATATCGAACTAAGCTATGTTGACAGTTCAGAAATTTTTCCGACATGTTTAATTAGTCATTTTGTTTTTTACAAGATAAGTTAGTATGTTGTTGTTTACTCTGTGTATGTATCTGTAGTAAGGTGAACGTTCAGTTTCTGTTACTATTTCATTCACAATTATTTTTTTCTATTGTGTTTATTTTCGAACCCATCAATCGTTTTTGTGTCAGTTCTACTTGTACTTCGATTTACCCCGGACTAGAGTTTTAAAGGTCCAATAACTAGGACTAAGTCAATTAAAAATTCATTTCCGTTTTATTGGGTTTTTTAAGAGAACTTTTGAGTAAAAGAATAGTCACATATATAAATGTTTACTTGTAAATGGTATAGTAATGACTGAACGTCTTAAGCATGAAAATCAATTTTAAACTCCCAATAATTAGTTTTTTTTAAAACATCTTTACCTTCAAATTAACATGTCAATAAAATAGCATGTACTGATATAATTTACTTAAATATTAACTACAAATCACCATTCCATCATCATCATCCTAACCACGGTATTTCTTAAAACAAATTACAGTTGGACACCACAAAAATGAATGAGTTCGAATAACTCAACTTTGATAATAAAGACATTATCGTCATGTCTGTAAACATCACTCTAGACAAGCTTCTCCGGGCATTATTAAACTCTAAATTTGATGTTAATTATATCCATGCAAGGATTGATTGGCGATTATTTGGATTTCGGTGGAATGAGAATAAATTGGTTTATTTTGTTATGCGTATTAATGAACAGTTGTAACATAAGTTGGGTGGTTAGATGCTATCTTTTAGTACATCACATGTTAATTTGTTGAATAATCATTGGAGAACTACATGAATACTATTTTATGTAGAAATCGTCTGTCCTTGACAACGCATAGCAACGGGACTGTACATAGTATAGTCCCCCGACATCCAAGTATAGTCCCTCGCGTGACCCCCCGCAAACCAAATTAAATTACTCCCCTTTGTTAAGGTGACGCTCTGTTTTGTTGTCGCCTGATACAAAATGGCTTCCGACGATAAAGTTAATAGTTAATTTCAAAATTAATTTTTGCTCAGATTGGAAAAGAAAGACATGTGATGTACTAAATCCATTATGGACCTCTCCCTCGGGAACATTCTACTAAAGTGTTGTCTGGAAAGGTATAGTGACCTCGCCTATCGTCTCGGTCACTATACCTCTTCAGACAACGCTATAGGAGAATGGTTCCCTCGGGAGAGGTCCATAATAGATTAATAGTACTAAAACTAAGTCACTTAATTTTGTACAGTACCCGTTGAGAAGTACTTTCTATGTTTTTTATCGTTTCATGTTCTTGGTTGCGTTGCCTTTTGCCAATTAAATGTTTTAACTTTAATTTTCTTTCAATTTAAAGTTCTGTTTTACAAATCTGTTTTCTGCAGTGGTGTTTAGAAAATAGAATAGTTTAATGTATAAGGGTTAGTTAATCAGTAATTATATTAATATTTCTACGAGAAATCAATTAAAACCAACTATACAGGTAAGCCGTGTAAAGTCTGTGATTGCCTAAGGAACGTCTAATTTCTGGTAACCACCAGTCTTTTGACGACTATTATGACGTCACTTTGACGTTGACTGACCTCATAAATCTCTCCAATCAAACCGAACACGTCAGAGGTTTTAATCCATAAAGATTTTAATTATGATATTGATAAATGTCATTCTATTCTTCTTATGTTGAAGTCTTGAATGTTTCCAATTGACTCCAGTTAATGTTTTATAAAGGATGTATAACCGAACAAAAAAAAACATGCTAAATTTTAGATTTATATCGAAAAGTTAGTGTGAGGCCAATGAACAAACTAAAACAAATGCGATGCGATTTTAATTGATTAATACAGGCATATTGAATATATCGGTGAATAATACTCTATTCAGTTTGGTAGAGATGAGGAAAACACTTTCATTAGAGGTAAATTATAGAGTGTCTAGTGTGATACACAGGTACAGTTAAAATGGGCGAGAAATTCAGTACAAAGTGTATAAATTGCTACGTAGGTTAGCAAATACAGTTTCAGAACAAGGAATTTCAATGAGAAATACAATATGAAATACGATATCGTTGATCTACAGAACGTCCCAACACAATGGAACAAAAACAGTGTCCATCGAGTTAAAATTGAGTAATATAGTATCAAATACAATATCACTGAGCAATACAATTATATGGAGCTATGAGTAACAAATACAGGTTAGTACAACGTCTAGTTTCATACAGATAAATGTTGAATCATGTATAGAAGAGCATTAAAGGTCCTGTAAAATATGGGCACAATAACAGTGTCTTGTGATAAAAGATAAATAATCCAGTCTCGAAACATACACGAACATACTGGTCCACGTTCAAATTACTATCCCTAACTATGGAAAATGACATATGGACTTCTACCTACGATGTTGGGCCGGGTGCTCTGGAAGAGTAAGCATTTCCTGTCGAGTTAGCTGCACCCGCAACTTGTAAAATAAAAATTAAGAATTAAAAGAACATGGAACTATAAGTCACAAAATATTTCCAGGATAATTTTAGATACAGAGACACAATATTGTGATGGCGACCATAAATCTTTATAAGGACCTTGATCAGTTAAGGCTTAAAATATCAATCAGTCAATAATTTATTTGTAAGCTGCTTGCTTTGTTGTATAAATTTCCCGTAGTAGAATAAAGCTCTACCATACCATATCAACAGTTAACCGAGATGCGGGGAAGGCATATATATATATTGCTGCATATAAACAGAAAGTTGACAATAGAAAAATTGAAGTCATCGCATTTGTCATGTTGGTGAAAATTCTTTTAGGTCCAGTAAAATGAGAAACATATTGCCAAGTTAAATAAGGAAATTTATCCCAGTTTGATATAGGTAAGTAATACGGTAATAAGCAAATAAGGCGAGGAATTGTCTAGATGAGATATTTAGGCAATGTTACTATTGATAGTGTCTTTGTTTCACATCTGTTTGTAATGAGAAAAATATTGTCTTAATTTACAGCATGAAAAGAAAGGATTTTAAAAGATCAGACAAAGTGTTCTTCCATAACACGGGGCTATCAGATACAAATAAAACACAAAATGGATGGAAAATGAGGACATTCCTAAGTTTAAGAAAAGAACTCGGACATTCTAAGGTATAGTTATTGTTGTTATTCCCTCTTCTATTGTTCAGAGGTATTCCAAAATCATTTCTTCAATAAACTTTTATGAATCCTTATGCATTTACCAGTGTATGATCCAAATTCTATCAAAACAAAAAATGCATATGAGAAAAATATCACTTAAAATACAGTATACTTTGTATTTTTTATTGTCATAAATACAATAGTTGATTCATTTTTGTGTCTTGTATTGATTGGTTTTTCCTGTTAATATCTAGTAAAAATGCTAACAGTAGCTAATGGGCAGAACACTATCAAAAGTAAAATCAGAACTCAAAATCCTATGTTCAATTAGAGTTTTGTTCTGTGTCAGTATTTGTGTTTATTTTTTGTTTTTAAAAAATAATACATGTGTAAAGCTATATGTTATTAGCTTTGATTATGTATACCTCTTCCTGATACTACACTAGTGATGCATTCGTTGTTAGTTGCTTGAAAAATTTTGATTTTTTAGCGATTTATTAATTTCATATAAAATCTATTTCTTATTTTTATTTAACAAATTAAAATATTATGGAAAAGCGATAAATCCTGTCAATAATTGCTTTGAGAAAACTAGAGCAAAATAAAACTCCCTTGTGCTCAGAAATTATAGCCAACGAAAAAACTTTTACGGTATTGCATACTCCATGCATCGTTTACGTCATTGTTCCGCAAACATCTTGCAATGAGCGTTTATAAAATTAAATTATTTAGTTTTTTTCTTGGCATATTGTCTAAGAGATTAAAAAACATAATTATTACCATTAATAATTACTGGTTTTTATTTTGTTTCAGTCACCGATAGATGTATTAAAAGTAGATATAGAGCAATGGGAACAAGTCACAATACCAGAAATGGTAGCAAGTGGTAGTTTAAGAGACGTAAAACAGTTCGCTGTAGAAATACATATAGACCTAGGTCATATAACCCGAAAACAAGATCCAAAGAAAGAAAAATATATACAAGTGTTAAAAGGGTTTAGAGATTTATATGATGCTGGTTTTAGGATAGTTCATTTCCATTGTAATCCTTATTGTTTATTTAAATTTAAATCAGGACAGAAAGGTTGCTCATGTCATGAAGTAACATTTATCAATACTAGATTAAAATCTAATAAATCATAAGACTTTTTTTTATTACGAACGTTGATAAATTTTGTGTTTATTTGTTTTTCAAGTATTATATTAAGGGTTTCTTGTTTGACCATTTTGACCAAACATTGGGATCAGTTCTTCTCAGCGGTTAAATTGTGGGTACTTTTCTTTCAAGGTGCAAAATGCCAGATTTCATGCAAGATATATATATCTTGTTGACTATTCATTCAAATTGTTTTATCAAGATAACATTTTAACATTTTTTATAATTATGAACTAAATGATATATCATTAAATTTGACCTTGTCTTTATTTACTTTGTTTATTTTTTACCAAAAAATGTTGAATCAAGAAAGCTCTGAACAAAAATAAACTAGGGGTATTATATTATTATAATTTAATTATTTTTACTTTATTTTAAGACTTTTTCTTATAAAAAAATTGGTAAATTATCGACACTAAAACTTACTTGTTATAGTCTAAATCAACAGGATTTATGACATTAAAAGATAACTCATTGATTTTCAATATAACGGCTAAAACTGTCATAAAAGATTGTTGTCAATTTTTTACTTTCAAAACATTTGTAAGAACATTTTTAGTAAGGTGCATTAACACTAGCTTTATTTATAGCTACTTATAGAATTATAGAACATTTAATTGAAATTATAGTGCCTTGGCTGAAAATACGCTAAGTCATTTTCTTATGTAAATGAGAGAAAACGTAAGATTTGAAGATATACATTGCAAATTCATTGTTATTTATGGTGTTTTTGCAGCTGTTGTTACCCTTGTAATGAAGAAAACAAATACAGAATTGATTAAGTTGTTCTCAAAGGTGATCTTTTGCATTTTAGTAGATGTCAAGTTCAACAAATTGAAAACACTTTTTTCTCTTGTATTTATTCTAAATATTGCAATAAATGTTTTGGGAAAAATATTTGGGTTTATTTATTTATTCATTTATTTTTTTATATTTACAATAAACGTTTATGCATACTCGGAGATTATTTTTCTTTATGTCCACTCTTTGCTTAGTCAGAAAATGCTTTATGTAATTTTGAAACAAAACAAAGCTTGCACAAATTGACGAACTATATACACATATAAAAATTCTGCAAAGCAATCAATCAATAACGTGTATATTAAGCAGCTCGACGCCTCCGATTTTTCACAGTTAAAGCAAAGAAAATATACTTTTTCCATTATGGTATATGAATCTGAAATAGAATTTTAAGTGTTTATAACAGTTGTAAAATCATCTGTATTTACCTACATGTTTGTCTTGTTAACGGTATTTTGTTTCCACGTGCTTTAGTCATGTTGACAAACAACGTGGACTGTTTTCTTATATGCAAATACGTAGATAAAACTGCGAATGTGATAATCTTTTACTTAGGTGTATAAAACGTGTCATATCGTTACAATTGTACCAGGAGACTGGCGTGATGCGTTTATCAATTACATTTATTCTATATGTTTTTTTTTAGTTTTTAATTTTGAAAGTTATTTAGACATACATGTCATATAAATCAACACATTCCATAAAATTTTGGTAATTATTTTTCTCCCGAGCGAATTAATTTTAAAAAAGAGGTTTGCTTCTAAAATAGAGGAAATGGAAGAAAAATGAAACGGTTCAATAGAAGAATGATGTATCTAATCATCGAAAACATAATTTGATCTGTCTTGTGTGCAATAGTTTTATCTACCACTATTGCCACTTTTATAATTCCATACGTGTATTACTAAATTTGCCAGCTTTCAAAGTTTTTGCTTTTATTTTGGGATTGTGGTTTGGACAAGGACTGGTATCTTTGTGTTTTATTTATACTATTGACTATTAAAAACAAAATTTATGATGGATTTTTAAAAGACGAACTTTTTCATTTTAGTTTTTATTATGAATTTCTAAAATAATTTGAAATTTTGGGGTTTTCTTGCCCCTATGTGAATAAATCCTGAAGTCTTTCAAACCGAGAGCGCTTTTGTTTTTATTTTTAGACGAGCTTTTTATTCGATAAACACATCGTCAATTCTTTAAGAGTCTTAATGATTTCTGTGTTATAATACTAATGTTTTGTAATTATAAAAACAAAAAACAAACATTTCAGTCCATATCCAAATCACAATCCCTCCCAAAAAAAACAAAGCAAAACTTTTGAAAACTGGCAATTTTAGTTAAACATGTGAGCTTCCATCAAGGAATAAAACACAAATATATCAGTCCTTGTCCAAATCACAATCCCAAAACCAAAGTGAAGGCCGGGTGCTCCGAAAGGGTAAGCACCTCCTGTCTAGCTAGCTATACCCATCAAGTACAAATTGACGTTTTTTTGAAAATAGTTTAGGGTGGTGTTTTATAAAAATACATACCTTATTTTGTTCTGTTGCAATGCCTTTGCCATGTACAATTTAAAAATTTTGATTAAATAAATTATTCAGAATATAGTTGAAATACAATGTATTCATTCTTAGATCCAAATTTCAATATTGGATATTTGGACAATAAACAGGTCAAACTATAAAACGCCCTATGAAAGCTGTGTAAAACGGCAATTTTAAAGCCTTACACTTTATGTTTTTATTCATTTCTATTTGTCAAAGGTCTTTTTATTGACTGTATGAATGCTTTACACATAAAATGAGTTAAAAAATTATTTGTTTACACGTGAACAGCAATAGATAAAACCATTGAGAACTTAAATGGAATGCAATTTGAATGCTATATGCACTTACCAGCGTACTGTGTTAAGCAAAGATATAAAAAATCAGTTCCACATTATTAACAAGCATATAAAATTCAATTGATTGCTTGGTAAATTTTTGAAACATTTAGAATTGGCGTAAAATATATGTGTAGGTTGCCGTACTTAAAAAAGTTTTCTTGTTACGTCCTATATGACACTGCCTATGATTGCTTTAAATAATATTGGGAAAAAGGTATTTTTATGCTCAGCAAAATTTCATTTGTCTTTTGTCTCTGAAATTATTTATTAAACAATCAGAACAAAGCTTGTAGCTTAGATTTTGATAATAATAATTGTCTATTTTGCCATTTTTGTGCGCCAAACTTTGTCCGTTTAGTCTATAATTGTGTGTCACAAGTAAGTTAATATCAAAACATGTCTTATTTTCTTATTCTTGTCCTATTGACTATTAATTTTATATTTGCCTCCGTCAAACTTTCGTTGTCTGCAGCTCTTACTTAATTCTAGTAATTCGTTGTCAATTACTCTATATATTAAGTATATGTACTGTAGACGTTTAACAGTAAATCTTTTTAATCTATAGAACATCAGAAACCTCTTCGGAAAAAACATCGTTTCTGCGAACTAAGATCACCATATGCTTTCATAATTCAATTTTCAACCTTGTTTAGGTCTAATCTGTATTTCATGTTTTCCACAATTAACAACAATAAATGATTTCAGATATAGATTTTTTACTTTAATTAGCGTCACATCTAAACAGTCTGACAAACACCGCCTTTTATTTCTTTTCTTAGTTTGCAATAACTTTAATGTACACCCATTGTCAATGCATTGTCGAGTTTATAGATGGTAAAGATTAGATTAGCCTTTTAAATAAACTTGATGCAATTTATTGAAGTAAATATATACAAAAGTATTTTCATAGTACATCCACTTTTACCAATGTTATACCATAATTTGGTTACTTTGTTATTGGAAACACCTACAAATGAATACATTGTTTTTCTTACAATGTGATTTGTTTTAAATTATACACTTCTATATATTTATTTAACTTTACTATAAAACACCATGGTTCTTTACACACAAATTACCATATTTAAAAAAAAAACTTCATTTAAATTTTTGTTATCTCATTCACTAACAAATTCTCATTAAAAATACAATAAATAAATTTATATTGTTATCTGAATATTTCCAGGAATTCAGTTTATAAAATAATAAAACATTATCATGCTTACTCAGAAGCACTGGTAAGCTGTACAAGTCATGAATTTTACCAAACTGATAAAATTGGCTGCATATATACGTAAATATATAACACAAATACCTAAAAGTTTTCTACATAAAAAATATTAAAATACCATTGAGCAGAATAACACTTCTATACTTTAACATTACATGTACAGAAATGTTAAAACTACTCATTTACACCTGTTTATCCAGGTAGATGTGCATAATTACACATGTGAACACTTGTCTTGAAGAGGGTGAATATTTGATATATTAAGGGTACAATGTAAAATATGTTTTTTTTTTAAATGAGACTTATTTTTATGGGAATACAAATACTTGTATACACATTGAATGTGACACTCTTAGCCGACATAGTTAACACCTGCATGTAAAACGGCGATGGAAATGTTATCAATTAATAAAATAACTTGTATGGTTCTGGAATAAGTAACACTTTTCAGAGCCATTGGCCACCACGCACTTGCACAAATGATACATTGCTAATGTTCGATATTGCAGTTGTATTTGAACCTTATCAATATAATACTATATTTTATCGATTTATCGACATGGCACATTAGCATTACTGTTCATAACCGACTTTTTCTCTTTCTTATGTTTTAAATAACTATAGACAAAAATTATTTATCTATTTTAGTATAAATAATGACTTCAGCTTTGATGATGCTATATCAAAAAAATATGGATGTACAGTACATTGTTTTGATCCCAGGTGAGTTTATAGATTTATTTTTAAATATGCTTGTAAGTCTACCAAGTGAACATGTCTAGTTTCTTGTTATTTAGTGCAATTTTATTATATATTTTTTTAAAAGTTTCATTGACTACTGGTTATAAAATAAGTCTCACGATTTGTGATTCACATAGAAATCCTTACCACTACTTCAGTGCCAATCGAAGGTCAAAATGTTATTGTCAGTGTCCAAAAATGTATTTGGCTTTTCTTGTTAGGGTGTTTGATTATTGTTTTATTTTTATTACCTCTTTCCTGTTGAATCTTGGTTGTGCAAAAGACGTGTTTTAATTGCAGATTTCTTGTTTTCATTATAAATTAATTAAAGATGTAAGATTTATTTTGATTTTACAGTATGAGACGAAAAGACTTTAAGAGATCCGAAAAAATATTTTTCCACAACACGGGATTATCAAATAAAAATTCGACGAAAGGTTGGAAAATGCTTACTTTGATGAGTATGAGGAGAGAACTTGGACATGTATCGGTACGAGTATAGATATTAAATAATTGAAAACGGAACTGTAATAGTTATAACTTAAAATAATGAATTTTTAGTACTAATAACATTTTCATTAAGTATAATTTTCTTTCAATTAAATTCGCATATCATATCTTCAGTTATTGATATTCACGCATTTTTTACTAACATTGTAATATATATATATATATATTGAAAACTTAAAAATAAGTTAAGATGTTTTCTAAAACACAACTGAATTTATTATTTGTAAAACGTGTTTCACCTGTTATGTTACTGTTATCTTCTTGTTACATATAAATAAATCATATAAAATTTAGTCTACAATGGCTTTTAAATTTTATATCATTTATTATTTTTTATCATTTACCACAATTATATAAATCCAAATCAAGCTAAGGAATGCTTTATTCACATATCGGTAGATATAAGATCATTGTCAACTGATGTCTTCGGCAGAGTAACTGTTCGTTTAATGCATTGTTTTAATCAACAATAAAATACTTTTAGAATTTGAATAAAAAAGGCAGACAATTATCGATTTCATTATAACTATATTGCGAATGTAGAATGGAATAATATTGCTAAATGTCCCAGTCCAGATTCAATCGCTAATGTGTCATTTCTTGAACGGTAAGGTGAACCAAAAAGGTGCGGAGAAAATCATTAACTCTCAATAAGCGAACTCAAACTTTCACACACTAAGATCTGCCTGAGTAAGGTTCAGAACCTGGACGGTTACCGTCGCTAAGATTTGTTATTCAGTTTTCTACAGCACCGGAACAAAAGATATGTCATTCCTAATATCAGCAAACGGCAAATCTATAGATTATGTTTTATATGTATTTCTGCTTGTTATTATGTTTGTTTTTAAACACATTTTTGTGGTTATTTTATGTTAAATATATAACACAAATACCAGTTAAATTTTGATGTGCCAGATGTGCACATTTCGGAAATTCATTCCTCATCAGTGACACTAAGACCGAAAAGTTTGACAGATGAAAAAACATAAGCCAAACAGTTGAAAATAATGAATTTAAAGTTCCAAAATTATATAAATCCAAATCTAGCTAAGGAATGCTTTGCATGAGGGAACAGACCTTAGTTTGAAATAAATTTCAAATTTTAGACGGCTGAAAATTTTGCTAAATGGTACATTTTCTGACAGCACAAAGTACTGCCTACTGAGTTATGGATACCCTCGGGGAGTTTCACTCCACTGGCAGCGGACCCGCTCAGGGGTAGTATATATATAACACAAATACCAGTTAAATTTTGATGTGCCAGATGTGCACTATTTCGGAAATTCATTCCTCATCAGTGACACTAAGACCGAAAAGTTTGACAGATGAAAAACATAAGCCAAACAGCTTGAAAATGAATGAATTTAAAGTTCCAAAATTATATGAATCCAAATCCAGCTAAGGAATGCTTTGCATGAGGGAACAGACCTTAGTTTTAAATAAATTTCAAATTTTAGACGTCTGAAAATTTTGCTAAATGGTACTAACATTTTTTTCAGTTGAGGACCGTCTTTAAGTATAAAAGACGAACTATAACTGTTGATTTGGCTGTGATATATGTAATGGAACAGCTTTTAATCATTACTTAGTTATTTTCTTAATCACGGTGTAAACTTAAAACATTGTAATAATTTATGTAACTTTACCGTCTCATACCTAGGAGCTAAAACACCTGTTGTGAACCCCATGTTCTAAAACATCGGTATTCAAGCCTGAATAATACCTGTAGTTAGACTTAAGATAAGAGGGGACTTCTCATAGTTTAATTACATTTTAATTGAATACAGATAAAGTATTTGTAATTAGAATATTGTATTTTTTTTTCATTTTTACTACATTAATTTACATCAAGAATTCAAGTATATACATTTATATTTGACACTAGTGCTCAACAGGGATTCTGGTTATTTTGTAAAACACCATACAGACTGCAAACAAAAATATACTGAAGATACCATCAACAAAATGTTAGAGTTTTTGATAGACAACATATTTGTTGTGTTTGGCAATATTATCTTTCAACAAACAATCGGTATACCAATGGGCACAAACTGTGCACCTTACTTGCTGGTTTGTTTCTTTATTCATATGAATCAGAATTTTTACAGAACCTTGTCAAATCTGGAAAAAAGACTGTCGCTAAATCATTCAACTACACATACAGATATATAGATGACGTTCTATCTCTAAATAATGATCAAATTTGGAGAATATGTGAATGTCATCTATCCAAGTGAGCTTGAAATAAAAGACACGACAGATTCTCCATGTTCTGCTTCATATTTGGACTTATACCTCAATTATGACACCCATGAAAGGTTACATCTGAAGCTATACGACAAACGTGATGACTTCAATTTTTCTATTGTCAACTTTCCGTTTCTTTGCAGTAATATCCCTGCTTCTCCTGTGTATGGTGTATATGTTTCACAGTTAATACGGTACGGTAGAGCTTGTTCCCACTATGGGAACTTTCTGCAACGAAGCAAATTACTTACAATTAAATTGTTGACACAAGGATATTGCAAGCCTAGGCTAATCAGGCCCCTTAAAAAGTTTTATGGCCGTCATCACAATATTGTTGATAAGTATGTAGTCACTGTATCCCAACTTATACTGGATAGATTTGAGTTACCATAGTTCTTTGTTCCTTTCATTCTCAAAATTGACTTGCACGTGACGGGTGTAGCTAGCTAAACAGGAGGTGCTTACCCTTCCGGAGTACCCGGCCTCACTTCCTTCATGGAAGTTCACGTGTATCACATATTTTGCCAGTTTACAAAGTTTTACTTTGTTTTTGGGATTGTGATATGGACAAGGACTGGTATGTTTGTTTTATTTTTTATTCTGCATCTGAATCACTGGAGTCTTAAACAATGTAAATGACAAAATTATCATCAACAATATGATCTAATGATCCGAATGCCAATAGTCTCAACTATTTTCACATGTTTTTTCCAAACAGTTGTTTTAATGATTTCAAAATAATAAAGAAAATGTCTACGTATATTAACTAATCTCTTTGTTATTGTTCGAAATGAAAGCTTTACATTGGTCTTATACCAATTCGATGAAATTGCACTCACAGTTCGTTCCTCGTCGGAATTCAAAGAACAACAGATTTTTTTCTATTAGAAAAGACTGAATTGGTACATTTTAAATTCTATATAGTGTGATCCTAATGTGGCTAAAGCAGTCCCGGTTTATACTTTGTCCACTTGCAAATAAGAGGATTCTTTTGCTTTTTCAAAATTCAAAATATATTCAGAACTGTTTCTTCACATCATCTGAAATAAGTTTTGCTTCCCCGAGATTTTGTCTAAATCAATAACAATTATACAATACCAAAGACTATGCTAAGGAGTGGATCCATAGCATGCCAACTAGAATTAAGGTAATGGGAAAGGCTAAAGGTAATATAACTTAATACTCATTGTTAATTTGTCTCCGATGTATGTGATGCAACAGTTTCGAATCAATAAATAGTTATTTCCTGATAACGGTGTTATTTGTCATTACTTTTGATCATTAAGGGGTGAATGACTTTTGCTCCGGGGCTGTATATTTCATGACACCCAACTATCTTCCAATTTTGTTTTATGATCTATGTTATTTTTCAATTAAATGTATCAATAGGATTTTATCAATATCAGAGATAGCCATGTATTCGTACACGTCATTCTTTAATACCAGATCCTAATTTTAAGGCAAAAATTGTCAATAACGAAAATCGATTATTAAAGTGAAAAAAAATCACAAAAATAACATGTCTATTATATGTCATTAAACTCCTATTGGTAGTCATATTGATATTGATAATTATTTATTTTAAAATTTTGTTTTTATTCGCAGTCGCCGATTGATGTATTAAAAATAGACATAGAACAATGGGAGCATGCTACAGTACCAGAAATGGTAGCTAGTGGTGGTATGAAAGGCATAAAACAGTTTGCTATAGAAATACACATAGATCTCGGCCATATAGGTCAAAAGAGAGATCCATCGCTACAAAAATATATAATAGTGTTAAAATTCCTTAAAGACTTATATGATGCAGGGTTTAGGATAGTTCACCATCATTGTAATCCTACCTGTGTATTCAAATTTAAAGAATCCGGTATAAAAGGTTGTTCTTGTCATGAGGTTTCATTTGTCAATGTGAATTTGAAATCTAAAAATTCTTAGAAACTATTTTAAATGTATGGTGCCATACCTCTACTTGTGCCATTTTATTTTTTATAATACTATTAAATTTTACTTTCTGGGAACAATTTATATGGTTTTGTAGTTTAGTATTTTTGCAAGTTCTTAGCATCTATTGGATAAAAAAATAAAGCTTTAGTCAATATTGTGAGAAAAGAGGGACTATAAAGTGTAAATATGGTAGTGTAACAAACCGGAATAGAGTATTGCTTTCTTCGTGATATGAATGCAGAAGAAAAGGAATCAAGAAATTGGAAAGTATGAAATTGAAAAGAGAAACTACAGCACATTATGAGGGGAGAAACTACAGCAAATTATGAGGGTCAAAAGAGGAACTACAAAGAAATAATTGGGGTCAAAAGAGGAACTACAGCAAATTATAAGGGTCAAAAGAGGAACTACAATTGAATTATGGGGTTCAAAAGAGGAACTACTGCAGATTATGAGGGTCAAAAGAGGAACTACAAATTATGGGGGTCAAAAGAGAACTACAACAAATTATGAGGGTCAAAAGAGGAACAACAAACAAATTATGGGGGTCAAAAGAGAACTACAACTAATTATGGGGGTCAAAAGAGAACTACAACAAATTATGAGGGTCAAAAGAGGAACTACAAACAAATTATGGGGGTCAAAGAGAACTACAACTAATTATGAGGGTCAAAAGAGGAACTACAAACAAATTATGGGAGTCAAAAGAGAACTACAACAAATTATGAGGGTCAAAAGAGGAACTACAAACAAATTATTGGGGTCAAAAGAGGAACTACAACTAATTATGAGGGTCAAAAGACGAACTACAAACAAATAATAGGGGTCAAAAGAGAACTACAACAAATTATGCGTTTGAAAAAAAAAATTACAGTAAAAGTATAAGGTTGGCTCGATAAACAGTTTTATTTATATCAAAGCATTTTAATTACGACAGCTTAAAACATATATCTTATTTTCGGAAAATTGTTAGGAATATCAATTACAACTGAAGCTCTATTTAAACCTTGTTATTTGCTGCAAGTTATAAGAAAACCCAGGCAGCAATATTATTTCAAAAATCGTGCCATCTATTGCAAATTATAAGAAATGTCAATTACAAGTTTAGTTTATAAAGTCGTGAAAACTTAATCAGCAACTTTATTTCTATAAACATCGTGTCATCTACTCAAAACTGCAAGTAATATTTGTTTTTAGCTTTAGTTTTATGAATAATCATATCATCAATCGCAAATTATTGTTTGTTTACTTTTTACTTTGGAAATAACGTGTGTGAGTGAGTTGTGTAATTCAAACGAAAATAACATGCTTAATTTATTATAGATTAACTTACTGGTATGATTGTGTTTTATTTCATAGTCTAACAATTTCACATTTTTGTAACATCATTCTTCAAGTTATGAAATTTTTTTGAGGTTTTGTATTTTTCAATTCTTTTCTTTTAGTTCATTTAAATAGGTTTCATTAATACTTCTGTTTTGTTATATATGTATCTATAGTTACATGTTCTCTGCATTTTAGATATTGAACTCAAATAAAAAATTTGTTTGAAAATAAATACTTTTTATTATTACGAATCCCCAAGTGCACCACCAAAGTTTTGGAATCGTATTTTTCGTTTCGTTCCATTCCGTACCTTCTTCTTCTTCTTCTTCTTCTTATTATTATTATTATTATATCAAGACTTGTTCCGGAGCAGATCTCGGAATCGGTAAGATGGATTTCGATGAAAATTGGTACTAACATTTTGTTATCTATGCAGACTATTATAATCAATTTTTTTCTAAGTTGGTTTGTGTGAATTGCTTAATTGAACTTCGAACATCTTTCTGCCAAAACATATTATGAGGGTAACACTTACTATATTTAATTAAGAGACTAACCTCATTCCCACATTTAGAAGTTTATATTTGTTTCAAAAATAAATTTTCAATTACACTGCATTAAATGTTTAAAAATGAATCCAGGTTTTATCAGCATTGTCAAACAAGTTTATATATTTCAATTCTTTAAAAGAGGGTGGAGTTAAACAATTTCTAAAACAGATTTCGGAGATTGTATACAACTATCATGTGTTTAATTTTTATTTTTTATACAATAAGTAATTCAAATATTGTTTATCATATGCTACTATTTAATAACTTATAATTTGAGCTTTCGGTTTCCGGTTTGAAAGCGATACACGCTTTTTGACAGTGGCTGAAATTCTGTCAATTGTTTAATTTTGTTAAGTATCTTTTGAGTATGGTAATTTTTACATGATCGTTATAGATGCCAGGCAGGCAGCAAAAAAAGAAAAAGACGTCGCAAAAGTAAATTAGTTGTATTATATATATAACAAATACCTGCTGAATTTTGATGTGCCATATGTGCACAAGAAGTGCATCTGTGTCATGCCGTGAGAGTGTAAGTGACAATATGGCGGATAAAATAAATGACCTTGTCAAAAGTTCTTGTCTTAGCGAAAGTCCATCAAGCACAAAAAAAAAACTGTGATAAGGAACCGGTAGAAAAACAGTTAACTTTAGAGTCATTCCAAAGTTTTATGTCGGACTATAAAATTGAACAAGAAACATTGATAAGAGTGACAGTTCAGAGTGCAATTTTGCCTCTGGTTGACAAATTTTCTTATATCCAGTCCAAGATGGACGAAAACAGTAAACATATTGAAGTGAACTCTTTGCGGATAAAAGAGGTGGAAGATGATCTGATGGTAGTTAAAAGTGAAGCAGAGGAGTTACATAAATCCATGACTTTTGGTTTAGAAAAAATTATCGACATAGAAACACATAAAAGTAAAGAATGGGATATAAACAGAGAATTAAAAGATCGACTAGAGGACACTTGAAGGTGAGGCTTAATTATACCAAGAATTTGGAAGTCGTAAATATAACATTATAATTTATGGGCTTCAGTATCAGAAAGGGAAAACTATATATGAACTTTTAGATGAATTTTTCTTATAGTAGACTTAAGCTAGAGAAGACAGAAATCCAGAACATTTTCATACAAAATGCTCAGATTCTGCCTAATAGAAAAGGAACAAGTTGAACTCCGCCTATTATTGTGAGGTTTTGTAGGATAGAAGATAAAAGTAAGATTATGCATCAGGGTAGTAAACTCAAAGGAACTGATATAAGAATGGTCTCACCTTCCAAAAAAACTCAATGTGCTGAGACGGCAGTTGTTAAGCAAAGCTGTTGAATTGAGAAAAGATATTTTATGTTACTAGAATGCGGGAGCGGCGGGGAATGAACACTTTCCTGAAATTCAGAAAGCGAGACGAGGATGTATAGAAGAAGTATAACTGAGCAATGTCAGCCTTGTATAAATACTTCTGTCTGTTTTGTCAGTTTAGCATTTTCAATTAGTGCTTCACATTGGAATAATAGTAAATAATAGTATTTGTTAATATGGTTGGGCTTTAAGCAATTAGCATTTATGTAATTGTAGCATATTTGAAAGATTTTATATGTGTTAACAGTCATGGTATATATTTATATTTCAGCTCACAATCAAGAAGTATTTATCATGTAGGTATTTGAGGTATGTGTATGTCTGTACAAGTACAAGTAGTATTTTTGTCATGTTTTGACAGGCTTCGGTTTTGAAATTTAACCCAAGGTTAAACATAAAGTTTTGTTTATGATGTTATAGATTAAAAATGAGTTACTTCCCTTTGAGCTAACTGCATTTATTCAAAATTGCATTTCTATTTTTAGAAAATTATAATTTCTTCGTTAAAATAATATTTTTTTGAGAATATCCTAAGGGCAACTAGTAATTAAAATAGCAAAATTTGCATTTGCTGGATTTCTCAGGGTTTGAGACAAAAGAAGTAGACACTCACAGAGGTGCAAGAGATGATTATTTATTGCTTGTTTTTGGACTACACATTTCATCCACTTTTTTCTCAGCGTTAATTGATTAATTAAGCCCACTAAACTTGAAATCATAGATAATATGCCTCAAACTGGCTGCCTGCTGGGCATTTTACAGAGTTCTTAAACTGTAAACTGGAGTTTTGTAGAATGTTTTACAGGTCTTTCTTCCACTTTTCTTCTTTCCTTTTCTTCTTATTCTTTAACAGCAGCTTACAATATAAGATCGATGTTACTAGTATATGTAATTAGCATTTGTCAGACAATACTCTGCAAATTAGACATGATTTTCTAGTTATATTAAAAAGTTATATGCAGTTGTTAATCTGAATGTTTTAGCAAAAGTCTGACCAATTAAGAATTTTATCTATGTTTTAAAGAAAGATTTAAGAAATATGAAATAAGACATCTATTGTCTCCAAGACAAACATATTGATGAAAAGTATGAAAATATTATTTCAGCTGAATGGGGAATGTCTACTTTTGAAGTCTGTGGTCACTCAACAATTCAGAGAGGTATTGTTGTGTTATTTAATGCTTTTGAATATAAAAAACAAGAGTAAAAAATGATCAGGTAAATCGAAACTATATTATAATTGAATTATAATGTTAAAGTCAAAACATTTTATTGGTATCTGTTTATGGACCTAATAATGACTCGCCAAAGTTATATACAGATTTGAAAGATAGTCTGATACAATTGGATATAGATTAAATAATAGCATGTGGAGATTGCATTCTGGTTATGAACCCAGGTACAGATACATATAATTATTTACATGTAAATAACCCTAATGCAAGGAAAGAATTAATAGATATAAAGGAAAGTCTGGGTTTAGCTGATGTATGGAAAATTTTCCATGAAACAGAAAATCATTATACATGGACTAAAAGAATCCACTTAAGATGGCAAGACTCGATTTCTTTTTGATTTCTGAAGCCATGTTAAGTTATGTTGAGTCAGCTAATATTCTACCTGGTTATAGAACTGACCATTCAAGAGTAGACATTACCCTTAACATGACAGCACACAGCAAGGGTACTGGAAATTTAATAACTCTTTATTGAGGGACTCTGAAGCTATTAATGTTATACAAACAAATTTTGACTCATTAAAAGAATTATATGCTCTTCCAATTTATAATCTAGACTTTATAAAAAAAAAGTAATTTTGGGGATCTGCAGTTTAGGATAAATAATCAAACATAACTTGACATGTTACTATTAGATTTAAGAGGTAAATTAATTTCATATTCAACTTATAAAAAAAGAAAAGTAATGAGGAAGAATGTAAATTAAATCTTGATATTAAGAATTTAGAAGTTTTGACAAATAATGACCCGACTAATTTGGAAAATATAGATAGATTAGAGCTTAAAAAACAAGAATTAGAATTAATAAGGCATAAAAAAATTGAAGATTTAATGGTTAGATCAATGGCTAGATGGTATGAATTGGGCGAAAAAAATTGTTCTTACTTCTTTAATTTGGAGAACCGAAACTGTATTAATAAAAATATTTAAGAGTTAAAATTTAAAGACAGTTTAATAACTTACCATGTTAAAATTTTAGAGGAAGTTAAAAATTATTATAAAACATTATATTCAAATAATGACGATGAAAAACAGCTAAGTCTTATTGAAAGGAATATAGCCAATTTTGATATGAAAAAATTAAAGGATGAGCAAAGTTTAAATATTGAAGGCCCTATTACTTATTCAGAATTGAGTAAAGCTCTACAAAAAACAAAAAATGGGAAAAGTCCTGGTTTGGATGGATACATCGCTGAATTTTACAAATTCTTTTGGAAAGATATAGGAAAGCTAGTTCTAAGGTCACTAAATTTTGCCTTTCAAATGAGACAGCTGTCCATTAGACAAAAACAGGGGGTTATTACATGTATTCCTAAACCAAATAAATGAATTAAAAACCTGGAGACCAATCTCATTAATGAACGTTTCTTTTAAACTTGCTACGGCAGTTATAGCAGAAAGAATAAAATCGGTTTTGGAATCTTTAATTAATGATTATCAGAAGGGGTTTATATCTGGTAGATATATAGGAGAAAATACTCGTCTTGTTTATGATATTCTTTTTGAAGCGAAACAACAAAATATCCATGGTATGATTTTACTTATTGACTTTGAAAAAGCTTTTGACACTGTTTCTTGGAATAACTTATTTAAAATCCTCGATTTTTATAACTTTGGTAGTTAAATTAAAAGATGGATCAACGTTTTCTATAAAGACGCACAATCATGCGTTATTCAAAATGGTCACATAGGCCAATTTTTTAACCTTCAACGTGGTTGCCGCCAGGGAGATCCTTTATCACCTTACCTCTTTTTGCTGTGTGCTGAAGTTCTTGGCAATATGACTAGAAAAAATAAGAACATAAATGGTATAAGAATCTTTATTAAAATGTTTAAAATTTCTCAATATGCTGATGATACAAAATTGTTTTTAGATGACTCAAAAGAGTTATTAAAAGAGGCACTTAAAATATTATTTCTGTTTCATAGAATGTCTGGTTTCACAAAACAAGATATTCTTTTGGGAATGGTTGATGAGATTATCCTTATTAATCATTTAATAATCTGTGCAAAATATCTTATATACAGAAAAAGTATTTTAAGGCAAAAAAAACCGATTTTAATGCACTTATTAGATGTTGGAAGTTCTGTTTTCAAGTAGAAAAGGTAATTGCTCTTAAAAACAATAATATCAGGTAATTTTCTTGAAAAATGGAGCTTATCAATTAATATTTTTGAACAGTTATAGAAGTGTACCTTGGTGTTTAAATATGTCTATCATCTATTTATAATATTGATCATTAGTTAAGAGCTCTCTCTCTCTCTCTCTCTCTCTCTCTCTCTCTCTCTCTCTCTCTCTCTCTCTCTCTCTCTCTCTTAAAAAACAGACTTAATACATATATTATCATATACGTATATTTACATTAGAAATGAAAGAGAATATTACAAATTACTGACATATTGTTAGTGAGTTTGGATATCCAGTATCAGCAATAGCGTCTAAAATGTTTGATTTGTATCAATACTGCTTAGTAAATGTACTTAGGCAACAACAGTTAACTAAATTATAGGACAAAATAGCAGTCATTTGGCATCCAAACTCATAATATACAGATATTGTGGTCTGTGAACTTGAAAATTTAGGGTGATGAACCCAGGGCAACCAATCCTGGTATCAGCCCTGCCCTAAGTTAGTAAAGTCTGGGCTAATAAAAAAAAACCAAACTTATAATAAAACAAGAGGCCCATGGGCCTTAACGCTCACCTGAGGAAATGTCCAAAAAACTTGCAAAGAACTTAATTACAAAAACTTTACAAAATTCCTCAAGTTTGGAAATCTGGAAATAATTAATCAGAAATATCTAGTCACATTTCATTTCATTTATAAATAGCTTATATGCATGATTTAAACAGTACAATGAATAATTTCCAAATAACGATTTTGACCTTTGAACATATGACCTTGAACCATATATCAAAATAATCATCATATCAATACTTACAATGTTCTGATTTATATGCCTATACAAAAAGTTAATAGTTTTCAAGATCAGTAGCAATTTAAGTCTTCTTGTTCAGCTGTGACCTTGACCTTTCAACATATGACCTTGAACCATATATCAAAATGATTGTTGTCGCAATACCTACAATATTCTAATATACATGCCTATACAGAAAGTTAATAGTTTTCAAGATAATCAGCAATTTAAGTCTTCTTTTGCAGCTGTGACCTTGACCTTTCAACATATGACCTTGAACTATATAACAAAAGGATCGTTGTCGCAATACCTACAATATTCTAATATACATGCCTATACAGAAAGTTAATAGTTTTCAAGATAATTAGCAAATTAAGTCTTCTTTTGCAGCTGTGACCTTGACCTTTCAACATATGACCTTGAACCATATATCAAAATGATCGTCATGTCAATACCTACAATATTCTAATATACATGTCTATACAAAAAGTTAATAGTTTTCAAGATAAAAGGCAATTAGTCTTCTTTTGCAGCTGTGACCTTGACCTCTCAACATTTGACCTTGATCCATATATCAAAATAATTGTCATGTCAATACCTACAATATTCTAATATTCATGCCTATACAAAAAATTAATAGTTTTCAAGATATGGTGTAAAATATATAATTTTTAGCAATTTCCCAACTCAGTGCCTTACAATTTCCCCATTTTGAGCCCCATGGCTATCATTTGTGCAAATCTGAAAAAAGATGATATAAGGATGTTATAAATAAAATAACTAAGATATATCTCTTGTAGATTCAGAGGAAAAGATTTTTATAGTTTTTCACTATTTCCTCCCTTATGGGGCCCCAAGGGGACAAAACTCCTTCATTTGTGCAAATCTGAAAGGGCTTCACCCAGGCATGATGGCTACCAAGTTTCATTAAATTTGTTTAGTGGTTTTGGAGGAGAAGATTAAAATGTAAAAAGTTTACGCACGACGCACGACGCACGGCGTACAACAGACGACGCACGACGGACGAAGATGGATAGCAATCATCTGAGCTTTCAGCTTAGGTGAGCTAAAAATTGAATATTAGCACATACCTATTCAAATGCTGTTACTGGTAATTACCGAGGAAAAGATGGTGTCTTATACAAAAATTTATTTCATTCAAGTGTATATGAATATATTGATTTGATTGAATGGTAATTGAACCAGGCATTCATGATTTGATTGAATGGTAATTGAACCAGGCATTCATGATTTGATTGAATGGTAATTGAACCAGGCATTCATGATTTGATTGAATGGTAATTGAACCAGGCATTCATGATTTGATTGAATGGTAATTGAACCAAGCATTCATGATTTGATTGAATGGGAATTGAACCAGGCATTCATGATTTGATTGAATGGAAATTGAACCAAGCATTCAAAATGTGACATGATTTCTGTTTCAGTATAGAATTTGTTGATGCGTGACTGCTATACGTGCAAGTTACTGAAATTTGATATATTGGATAAAAAGACAATGATCTGCTATTTGTGTTTTAAATACTGAAGTGAAACTTTTTAAAACAAGGATTGATTTTTAATGATAACTTCCGAATCAATAATATTACACTTATATCGAGACATCACCCGATGTATATTTTAGACAATATATAGTGTGGATTGTTGGGAGTCATACGAATTTATTTATTTATTTGTTTATTTATTTATTTATTTATTTATTGTACTCTTTTATTAAAGGTAAAACTTTTTAAAGATAGTTATGCTCAATGTGTAACAGTTACATTATTTTAAGTCAACGTTTTACAATAATAAAAGGTACGCTTTAGTATCAACAAACTACAGGGTTGAAATCCTAAAGTTTGTTGATACAGCATACCAATACTTCATTCATATTCATCATTTTAAAATATTCTAACTAGTTCTGAATTGCTTGAAGACATCACCGCCATATGGATTGATACAGGTGTTTTAATACCCAACATGTATACGTCAAGGACTATCTCATCGATGAATTTGTTAAAGAACTACAGGTAAAACAGCACTCACCTCAACATTTAGATTTGCAAAAATATTTATACATGTTTTGCTTAGAGCGCAACATTTATAAAAACCAAATCAACATTAACATTGGATAAAAAAGGAATCTGCATCTATGGTTTGGAAAAGTCAGCTACGAAAATTTATGAGGAATCTTTCTAATATAAACATCATGTCATCTCAATCAGCAGCTAGTTTTATAAAAGTTTTGTCATCTAAAGCACTTTGTAATATAAGTAACAAAATCAGCTAAATAAAAGTGATGTCACTGATATTATAGTATTGAGTATATAATAGGTTTTAGATACATGTATTTAGTTTTTATAAAACAACACTTTTGATTAACGTAGCCTTAACAAAGTAATGTGTCGTCATTTATCAGTTGCTCTTGTATTCAAAAATCAGAAAATAATACGTTGGTCTTGTGTCGTTAATAACGGGCCAACAATAATAAATAACGAGTGTGTAACAAGAAAACACGACATGATAAAATATTTGCAAAATGTAAGAAAAGGGTTTTCTAGCTACTAACTGATAGCAAATTGCTTAGAAATAACAAGATATACTAATAAAGAGAATAAGTTTAGAATAATGTTTGATGACCCATAGCAATAGCTATACATGTCAACTAAACAGCGTATTGTCTCCGGTTTCATTGGAGTTGTTCATCTAGCAAAAATTAACGCAAATCATAAATATTTAGTAATTAGTTTTTTTTTAAAGAAGTTATTGGTTTGAAAATTTACTGTAAGAATACACTGCGCTTTATAGAAGCTAGTTAACGAATTATGTATGAATGTGTTCTATAAATACACAGATGTAGCAAACACTTCTGTTAAGTTTTAGGTTGCGCCCTCATTGATCCCTTATACGTTTGTCAAGTTCAGCGATATTATTCAGTGTGCATAGTTTCTTGGTTGGATGCCGGATTTGTTTTACGTCGCATCAGCAATCTCCGACAAAAAAGTCTTTTTAATCTCTTTGAGCATAATTTCGTGCAATTATGGTTGTCATACAGTGTACTATTGGGGACCTTAGAGAAAAAAAACATCGCAGACCACTTCGTTCATTTTACTGATAAGGAGCCAACCAGTGAGACATACGACAAAGAAAAATCTCTAATTTGCGGTTAATTGCGGTCAAACCCATAGCTATATACAAGAAAGGACAGAAGCTACCTTTTTTAGTTTCCAGTTAAGGAAAGTTTACAATTTAAAGTCCGAAGCCATATGTTATTCCTATTTTATTTACACTCTCATTGCTCGTGGAAATCGTTACAGGTACCCTTTAAAACCTGCCAAATCATTAATTTGTAAATGTTTAAGTTCTAATTTGATCTAGTTACAAAGAAGTAGAATCTAGGATTAGTGATATTTATATTGGTAGCGCTCTGGATAGCTCAGTTGGTAGATCACTCGACTAAAATTTCCGGAAGTCATTTCCTTACCAGTACCGAGTCCATAAATAGTAACGCCATACAGATTTAAATCTTTCAAACGTTTTAACATAATGAAATTATAGAACATACAAAAAAGACACTGGTTTACACTGAGTGTCTTGATTTCACAACACGTGAACAACTAATGAATTATCAGAACAACAAATTTCAATCCAAACACTTATCAGATCATGAAAAAACATAAGAGTGGGTCAGTAGGAAAAGCTTTGATACGAGATCGCTTCAAGAAACGGAATCCCAACAGAGATGCAGATAGTTTTGTAAGACATTCTGTACTTTCTAATATGCTTGTAGGCTAGTCCTGAAAATCATGACTCTTAACGGCTTTGCTTTATGGATATGTGCGGTTACAGCACTGAAACTGTATTGTGGTTTTGTCTTTAGCAAATGACCTGTTCTATGGTAAAAGTCCCAAAAATGTGATTTTGTGATGTAAATGATGTCTCTTACATAAGAGGCATACTTTAGTATTTAATAGGGTGTCGGGTCGATTCGCCCTTATGCCCGTTCGCCCTGGGTCGATTCGCCCCGGGTTGTTTCGCCCCCGGAAGTGAGTCGTTTCGCCCTGCAAATATGCTTCCGCCTGGAGCCGCACGTGTAAACACGTATTTGTTTGTGCACAGTTCTTTGTTTTAAAAGTACAATGACCGGGTATTTGTTTGATGTACCGCAGATGACTGCTATTTCTGCTTTGATGTACCGCTGTCCACATACATTAAAGTATCTTGACCCATGAAGACACAAGCTGTGTTGTTTGTTATTGTTTTATGCAACTTATTAAACACTTATGTTGAGAAGTTATGTTATTTTAATGCAAAACAGATAAAAAAATATTTTTGTAAGCAACTTCAATTAAATATGTCAACATTTTAGATTTTTTTTTTATTAGTTAATTTAATAAACAATGCGGCGAATAGACCCAGGGCGAATGGGAATGGGGGCGAATTGACCCACGGAGCGAACGGGAATCAGGGCGAAAAGACCCGGATTCTTTAATAGGCGTATTTAATATGATTGTCAATCACATGCTTAGGTTATAGAAGTTGCAACTGTTTTCAATTTAATGATAAATCATGCCACTGGATATTGTTACAATATCATCAAATTATTATGCGACTGTTTAAATACCTTGTATCTTGTGCATCAAAATAAGCTTACTTTTGTAGCGGTCTGGGTAGCTCAGTTGGTAGAGCACTCGCCTATAGTGTGGGAGGTCCTAGGTTCGATCCCTGGGTCGAACCTGCATTTTTTCTCCCTCCTGTTACACTTTTAAAACCATATTGTTTTTTAAATTTAGTTTTACATATCAATGCATAGTTGTACTACAAAGAAATATATTTTGATATCTAAGCACCTTTTTAATTTTTATAAATAGTTGGGAAAAAAGATTTTATTTTGTGTTAATATGCAGTAAGTCATATTGCTAACTTGATTTCTTTCTAATTAATTGTGACAGTTATGTACACCAATATGCATGAGAACATGAGGCATATTGCTACTATGCTATATCATGATTATGCTTAATTCTATTTTTGGTAATGAATAAGATATTTCAGTAGTACTGACCACTAGAGATTTATCGTTCACTGTTCTGTAGAATTAATGACGGTCAAATTTTTAACCTTTGACCTTCATCATCCATGACATCATATTGGGTATTTGCCAAGTTCTTTTGTCAACAAGATTGACACTCGTCATAAATCGCTTTTTTTCCATAATATTTTTTATGAACAAATCGACATTGTAAGTTTTTTTAAGTTCCATAAAGAAAGTGATTTTTTGATATCTTCTACAGTTATGTTGTCGTTAATATTTCCATAAATTATTTTAAATAAACAATTTCGAAAAAAATATCTTTCACTTCCGTTTTTTCCCACACGACCTCGGAAGTGATGTAATTCACTGGTACCAAAAACAAAACTTGAAGGATTACTCATGTTCAACTGGTCTCCATACACTACCCATTATATCTAAAGAGCTTGCTGCACTCTCTATGAACTAATTCTTACTCCAACTTATTAGAACCCAAGATCGACGAATAGGCCTCAGCTATGAAAGCAAAAAGAGTAAAAGGGCCTTTTTATTGTTTTTTGTTTGTACATAAATTAGCTTAAGACTTCTTGAAAAAAGAAATATCAAGGATGCTGAACAATATCTGACAAGGTATTTTGGATGGAAATAATTTGAAATAACTGGTCAATTTGCCCAGCACTTGTTTCACAAGTGTGTCATTTTGCCCCTCTTTTTGTGGCTTATATCCATATTAAGGTAAGTTTTGAATAATACTTGTAAAAACGTCTTAATTTAAAAAAATTACCAGATTTATGTGTAACTCAAAATGGGCATTGTCACTGTACTTGTAAATGTATAGTGTTCTACAATGTTTAATAATATGAAATAGTAGGGAATTGACATAGGGTGATTTAGAGTGAAACAACTCAGGGGCAAACAGGTTTTAGGGAGAAACAACCCAGATTCCATTCAGACGTAGGAAATCACACTCTGATGTTAAATGGTCAAAATTTTGACATTGTCAAGAATATGTTCACAAACACTTCCTTTATGGATTTAGTTCAGTAATTGAATAAGTAAAATTTTTCAACATCATCAGAAGATTATCCTGTTTCATTTAATATATTTATTGATGACATCAAAGGAATTTAGAATGATTAGCGCAACTCAATACTAGGAATATGAAATTAACGATCAATTATAAAAACTCCTTTTTCATTGGTACTGTTGAAACTATGACATTTTCTTTATATAGTTACAATCAACAGGTACAAGAAAAAAAAACATTCTTTGTATTTTGATTTATATTTTTAACAGTTACATACTAGTGAGCTGAATGATGGCTATGATTGGGGAAGGCTTAATTTACAGTCAGTAACAGAACAGAGTAACTTGGATGATTTTCTCACCACAGCTGAACTAGCAGGAGTAGATTTTACTGCAGGTAGTATCAAGTATTGACAGAATTTTGGATTTTATTTCTCTTTACACTGTAGAGATTTGAGTAATTAACCTTTGAAAAAGTGTTCTTAATGCAATTAAAATTCTTTGAGAAGGTAGGCAAATTACTGTAAAATAAAAGGGTTTAAACATAGCTTTGGATGATGACTGTAGACATTTGTGCTACATATGTTTTACAGAAAATGAACATGAACACTTTTTGAGATATTTGCAATTGCCTCTTGTCATTAATTGTATTCCACTTCAAAATATTACCAATATAAAAACCTGTTTATTGGCTTTCTACACAGGCAGATCCCAGTGTGAAAAAAATTTGTCAGAAGGTCATTGATTTTCTCCATTGTCCCAGACAGCCTCAACATAACTGAATGAATCATGATTCTCATTAAACTACTTTACTACACTACGCTTTGCTATGCTACACTACACTACAATATGCTACACCACACTACACCACACCTTACCTCACTTCACTTCACCACTCAACTCTTAATGTTTGTATTGAACAATAATTACTCCCTCGCAAAGAAAGTTTGAAGGGGATATAGGATTTGGCCCATACGTACATACACATATATGTACACATGTTACACTTTTCTTGTCAGCAATTTTTCAAGTTTATTTTATGAACTTTATACATGGGTTTATTATGGTAGTATCTCGGACGAGTTTGTGTTTTAGCCAGATCCTAAATCCATGATGGCTACCATAACTATAAATAGAAAAAATAAACACAAAAATGGTCATTACATATTTATTTGCTCATCAATTTGGTTCAAATTTGGTATATACAAAGTAGAATCCTGGACATTTTATATATATATATTACAGGTTTTTGGTACGGAATATCAACAGTATCTCCCTGATAGGCTTGCCATTTTTGGTCTTTGGGTTAATGATCAAAAGACAGTCTTTCATGTGCATTTAAGATATCAGCATTGAGAAGTCATGGTCCCTTGAAATGCAAATATATCAGAAAATCTAGTAAATGTTTGTTGTCCGCTATGATGTTATTATGTACAAAAATAAGCACAGATGAAAACTTTTTGTGGTTGTTTTAGTCAGTTAATCAGACATTAACATTAATTTTTGTTGTATTCACTTACCAACAAAAAAAGTGAAATATGATCCCCCACCAAAATTTTTGATTTTACAGTAATCAAGACATCTACATAACAAACATTTACACTGAAAGAATAATTTCTATAGTTTTAAATAACTAACAAAACTATAGTTAAAATCAAACTGCTTAGCTTTTGATGGGGGAATTTTTCTTTCACAAAGTAATCAAGACATCTACATAACAAACATTTACTCTGAAAGAATAATTTCTATAGTTTTAAATAACTAACAAAACTATAGTTAAAATCAAACTGCTTAGCTTTTGATGGGGGAATTTTTCTTTCACAAATTAATCTACTTCACTTTTGATGGGGGAATTTCTTTCTCACAAGAAAACTGTTACATTTACTTCAGTCTTGCACTTATGACAAAATGTAAATACCATAAACATAACTGAAAAAAAGTTAAAAATTGTCATTTAGAAACCCTTCTTAAACCTGATTCTGTCCTTGAATGGTTTTTAACCACATGTATAACCTGTAAAGGGGGGGGGGGGTATCCTTTGTACATTTTTCTCATAATGTTTCTAGTTTTTCCACACAAAATTCAACATGTAATTTGTCACCTAGAGAACATCTTATTAGATGTTTTATTTTTGTAATTTATGTTACAGAAAAGTTAAATGTAAGAATTGTTGATGTAAACAAAAACACAGGACTTTTGACAGCAGAAGAAACAAAAAATGTGAAACAGCTACATGAACAACATAAAAGTTTGCTGAGAATACCAAGAAGGTTTGTTTACTTAAGCTTAGCTACTTATAAATATGATATCAGGTGTTGACTTACTGGTCATGCTCCAAACACTGACTGGATTTATATCCTAATGAAAACATCTCAGGAATAGAAAATTAAAAACTTTTATTTTTCATTGTCATTTTTGCTTTTTCCTGTTTCTTTATTCCTAAAAGTTAAGTTGCAATTGACTATATACATGTATCCAACTATTTGATCACCAATTAGAAATTTTCTGTAAATTCAGTTAGAAGGTTTACAAGTCCTGTGATTTTCTGTCTATTTTACACACTTCCATTATCTTTTTTTTCAACTGAAAATAGAAATAAATTGGTTGCAAAGCAGAACCTATCTAACCTGAACTCCTTCTAGTTCGTTGATTATATTAAGATTTGACATGATTTTGGTTAACACAGTTTTAATGAATTTCTTTTTTAAAAATCTGTTAATTCCATAAAGATTTCGGTTTTCATTTTTTGCTGTTGGTGTTGTTGCATAATGTATTTTGCATCATCTGTATATGTTTTGTATTGGTATCACCTAATGTAAACCACATTTAGGTTACAATTGTCATTAACCATACTTTGTTATACTTTGTTATATATGCCAGAGTCTAAGATTATAACTAATGTTAGATTGAAACTCATTATCATAACAAATAACAAATTCAGTTGTTTGGTTCCAGAAGGGTTAAACTAAAACAAAATTAAGATTATTTTGTTTAATGACATCAATGTAACATCTTTGATGTCAACTCAACATTTTGTTTATGTTTCCCACATTACATCAAAACAATAAGATATTTTGTTGAAGAAGGCTGAAAGGATGGAAGAAAATAACAAAAGTTTTTTTTTATTATTTACAAAAAACTACATGTGCATACATGTACATATTAGCATATACATGTATAACATTTTCCCCTGTTATTTTTAATAACATTGGAAAGTGTCTTAGTGTCAGTCAGATCATGTACAAGCACAAATTATGGCCTTTTAACAAGTAGGAACAGCATGATTTTTTTTCTGATTTCAGACCAGCCTGGGATACTACAACAACAGCTGAAGAACTTAATACAAAAGAGAGAGAGGCATTTCTAGAATGGAGGAGAGGATTTTCAAAGTAAGTGTGTATTCTGTGATTTAATCACTGACTCTGCCTAACAGAGGTTACACATGTCACAATCACTTGATAAAGAATCATTGTATTCATTCAATTTTAGTAATTTTTTACAAATCATGTTATGATGGAAATGAAATCTAGATTTTGACCTAGTACATTGTCTTTACATCATTATTAAAATAGAATGTTGTAAAAATTAATGAATTAGAACCATACATGTTATTACAAATCTGACCATTTAGTGGAACAGTTAACCTGTATAATTGTAATGAAACTAAATGAGCTCAATAGTTTACCATATTTATTATTTCTAAAAGTCTTCCGAGTCGTTAGGGCTCAGCATTAGGAGGACAGAGTATTTACTGGTTCATCCTGTGTTTAAGCCCTAGTCAAAATTCTTCAACTTTTGTCAAGGCAGTTAGTTTTGGAATGATGGAGGAAACCAGAGTAAACTAAGAATACCATAGACCTTCAGTAACTGAGCTGGTAAACACTAGGATCTGCCCGAGTCAAATTTAAACCTTGGTAGTGAGCAGTAAAGAGATTTATAAGTGTGTACTTTAGACCATTAGGCTATCAAAAAGCAACGATCTATTACATCTATTACATGCAAAAAAAATTTTTTTTTTATATGCAGTCGACTGAAAACAAAGTTGAAACCCAGAGACATCTTCCATTTTCAGTCTAACACTAAAACCAATTGTCAGTAGTGCCCCCCCCCCCCCCCCCAAAAAAAAAAAAAAAAAAAAAAAAAAAGTATAAGAATACCAAGATAGTTGCAGTAATCTCATGCACTTAGGAAATCCATTAAATTAAAAAGCAAAATGAAGGCAATTGTAGACAAAACAGTCAATCCATAACACCAGGTTTCTTTTACTTATATTTGGACAGTCAGTTCATTGATAATGGTGAAAACAAGAGTATCCTTCAACCTTTGGCAAGAGTAATGTCAAACTTTCTCACTGGGATCTACCTGAGAGGAATTAAAATCCAGGTTGTGAGCAACACTGTGATCCAGAATTATACACCACTGAACCATTCCCCTTCCTTTAGTATTTGGGTGGTACAATCTCATGTTTTATTTGTTTTGTGTAGACTCCAGGAAGTTGATGGTATAGTTATGACACCATATGAAAAGAATTTAGATTTCTGGAGACAGCTGTGGAGAGTAATAGAAAGAAGGTAATTTTAATTAATTTTAAATGCTCTCTTAAGAAAATTAAAATGTGCTATATGCCATTTTCATTGTCATCATAAGACAGAGTTGAATTATTCAAAGTTTTGAATTGAATTTTTAAAGATGCTTAATTATTTTTGTTCTAATTTAGACAGGCCTTAAGGATCATCATTAGACAGCATGAGTTAAGTGACCTTTACTAGACGATACTTTATTATTCTTGTCCTGGTACACAAGTTATGAAGTAATATATTGGATAAGAAATGTCCATCAATTTAGTTAATTTAAACAGATGGACACTTTTAGAAAAAAATGTAAAATACTGTTAATGTTTTTTCTTAATCTTCATTTTCTATCATAATTGAAAAAAAAAAACCAGAGACATTTCTAAGCAGTACCTGTCTAAAGGCCATAAAAGTGTATGTCATTGCAAGGCTTAGTGTAGCAGACTGGGCTTGAGGGATGGCCAGGTAGCTCAGTCAGTAGAGTATCCCACTAGTATTGGGTAGATCCCAGGTTCAAGATGGCCAGGCAGCTCAGTCAGTAGAGTATCCCACTAGTATTGGGTAGATCCCAGGGCTTGAGGGATGGCCAGGCAGCTCAGTCAGTAGAGTATCCCACTAGTATTGGGTAGATCCCAGGTTCAAGTCCCGGTTTGGCTACTGCATTTTTCCCTTTTCTGTTACATTTTGGGGCTTGTCAAACTTTGGGAAGGGGCTGACTAACAGGTTGGCCCCAGAGTAGAACCTGGTAGTTTCAATTCAAAGTAGTCGAATATAGACCATCTAATCCCTTTAGCTAAGTGAGCAATCCATGGCCTTCATGAAGAAATACATGTATGTGCATGAGTGTTAGTTACTACATTGAAATGCTGATTTGTGACACCAAAACATTATGATTTAAGAAGTACATGTATGTTTATTTCAGTGATGTACTTGTACAGATAGTTGATGCTAGATGTCCACTGTTGTTTTATTGTGAAGATTTAGAGTGTTATGTTAAGGAAGTTGATCCTGAAAAAGTAAACTTACTACTTATAAACAAGGCAGATTATCTAACATGTGATCAAAGGTAACATAGTTGCTCATCTTTGAATTTCTGATATACTGTAAAACTGATTTAGTTGCCACTTGGTTTTAACTGTCATCTAAAGATAGTCACCGGATTACATCCTGGTTTTAACTGTCATCTAAAGATAGTCACCAGATTACATCCTGGTTTTAACTGTCATCTAAAGATAGTCACCAGATTACATCCTGGTTTTAACTGTCATCTAAAGATAGTCACCAGATTACATCCTGCATAATAAATTTTACTATTATGTATTATCCGAAATACGTGTGGATACAGGACATGGTATAAAGCATTTATGCACAGAAATGAAGTGATTTCTGACAGTAAAACAAATTACCATGATAACCTAATTCATAGCCAAGAATGAATGAATTAAATGTCAAGAGCTGTAACTTGTAGGATAGTCGCCACTTTAGACAAGCTTGCCACCCAGGTCCACGAATAAGATAGTTAGTGAAGTTAACTAAATTGTAATAGAGTTCTGCCACCCATGTCACTTCAAATCACCTTGCCAACCAAGTCCATGATAAGCTAGAAATATAATTGTTTTGTTATAAATCAAGCCCGTTTTTTTCATATATTAATTTTTTATACATTTAGGAAAATGTGGTGTAAATATTTCAACAGTAGAAATGTCAAGGTTGCCTTTTGGTCAGCATTGGAAGAAACAGCAAGATATGAACAGGTTCTTATTGTTTTCAATACAAAATTAGTGTCATTGTGCCCCCCCCCTCCCCACACACACATATTTTTGATACAGTTGGGTTTTTCAATTGGATAAAAATGTTCATCCTTAACAAACCTGTATATATGTACATGTATATAGGGCCACCCTTCAGACCTAAAAAATATAAAAATATAAACTTTATAAGAGAGATTGTCCTCTTAAACAGGTAATTTACACTGAGTTACCCCCATGTGACATTGACTGACATTATGAAGTATACATATGTCTGCTTTGTACCAGTACACAGTGACTTTACAGTGGTGGCTCATAGAAATAAAGTTGCAGATTTTGATGTCCCCCATCAGTCTTTAATCCTTACACCTGTCAGTCATCAGCAGGGTGAAATGATGAAAATTTTGTCTTTAACAATGTATTTCAAATGGGATTCAAACCCATGACAGTTGAATTTGGTTCCTTATGTTCTACAAATTTAGCTTCATGCTTCACAAATAAATTACCAGGTGCTTATTTGTTTTTCATAAAAGATTTGAAAATGTATCATAAAATTATTCAGGACAAAAAAGAAAGCATAGATACAACACACAAAGAGGATATTGTTGATGATGTAGAGAGTGATGAAGAGGAGGAAGATATGGAAGAAGTTGATGAGGACAAAGATTTGAAGGAAGATGACATGCAAATTGCAGAAAATAAAGATTCTATAGCAAGTTACAAGGCAGATAGCTCTGATGAAGTAATGACATTAAAAGATGTTGATATTAATAAAAGTGTTGTGGAAAATATTTCACAAGATGACTGCATTGAATGTAAACATAAAGGAGGTTCAGATAAAATTGAAAATCAGACTGGAGATCATTCAGAGGCAGAATCTAGATGTGATAAAGACAGTTGTAGTGAAGTTAATATGTATAATGATAGAACTTCAACTGATAAATCTAATATAAATGACAAGGAAACGAAACATACACTTGATTGTGATAAAACTGACAGTTGTATGTGTAATAGTACCAAAGTTTTAAATGGACTAGAGTTATTAGACTTGTTTAGAACTCTTCATAAAGGAAAGAAATATCAGTCTGGTGTTACCACTGTTGGAATGGTGAGTTGATATACATGATTACTTTTAGTAGGAACAAATACATCAACACAGGAAACCATTGTCCAAATGGTCTCAAGTGTTATCATCTTACAAATCTTTCTATGTAAGTGTCCTTACTAAAGTAGATTCTACCATCAGAATGTGTGTAAATTCTTTCAAAAAAGTCAGTAGATTTCTAAAAAAAAATACTTGGTTTCATTAACTACACACAATAATTTTAGAAAACAACAAAAATAAATAAATAAATAAATAAATAAATAAAAATTAAAAAAGAAACAGCACCAAAAAAAAAAGAAGTTAAGTTGTGGTTTTGATAGAACAAATCCATTTTTTGATCTGTTTTTTATCTTGCTATTCTGTAGTATTTTGTAACATCTCTGTCTTCATATATCTTGTATTATATATATATATATATATATATATATATATATATATATATATATATATATATATATATATATATATATATATATATATATAATGGTTATGTATTTAAAACATATATTTTTACACATTGTGTGTGATTTATTATTGTTGTAGGTTGGTTACCCTAATGTTGGTAAAAGTTCAAGTATAAATGCAATATTAAAAACAAAGAAAGTACCTGTGTCATCTACACCTGGAAGAACTAAACATTTTCAGGTAAATAAACTGAATAACTCATTAGTTTGAATAAAGTCTTGGTAGGTAACATTTGTGTTAGCTTTTTAGATTACTTTGATTTAATTTGAATAGTGTTATTTGAATAAATTGTATTTATTTACCCCTTTTTTTGGATTATTTAAAAGTTTGGACTGGTGTCCCATGAGTGATTAGCATATGTTTAAAACCCATATGTTGAAATGTTGAAGATAAAAATTTAAAGGTCACAGATGGTTGTTTTTGTTTGAAAAAAATCTTGAGTTTCAAAATGCTGTTATAATAAGTGTAACTTAAGTTTGCAAAGCAGGTTGACCTTTGACCTTCATTCAAGGATATTAGAATATTGCAGATATTGATACAATGTATAATGATTGTTTTGATATATAACTCAAGGTATTTTTGGTCCTTGTAATTAATGTAATTGACTATTCGACTTCTACAGGAGCTAAATTAGCACATTGTCAGATGAAAGTTAAGGCATAATTGGCTATTGTTAGGATAGAAGGTAGGAAAGCTTGATCGCCATGAAAAATGAAGGAGTTTTTAAAGGTTGTATATCCTCTACTTTGAGCAGTGTATATACAATGTATAAACATTTGTTGTCATATATATTTAGGTGCTATCAAAGTAATAGTAATTTATGTCCAAAATACAGTACACATATTTAACATTAATTGAATTAAACAACATTCAATTGAATGCCAACCAATTTTATCTAATATTGTGACAGTTTAAAAAAAAATGGTTTTAGCTGCTTAAAACAAACCCTTGAATGTGTTTAATTTTGATTTATTTATTGCAGACTTTATATGTTGAATCAGATTTGATGCTGTGCGATTGTCCAGGCCTGGTGTTTCCATCATTTGTGTCTACTAAAGCTGATTTGATTGTCAATGGAATTCTACCAATCGATCAAATGAGAGATCATGTACCACCAGTTTCATTGGTAATGTCATATACCATTTTTGAATTTAATCATAAAAACCTTTATGTAGATATATGTATACGTGTACAGTAAAACCTGCTACAATGATGTCACCTTAGCAAAACCCATCTGTACATTTACAAATGTACCGGTAGTACATTGTTTTTGAGTCCTTAAATGCATCATATTACCACCATATTGATTGTGACCACCTGTCTGTAAATTGTTGATAAGTTTGCAGCAATCTAATTGATAAATTAATTCTTTATTTAATTCATAAATTAATTCTTTATGAAAAACTTTGAAGGACGAATTTTACATATTTGTGTTTTTGTTAATAGCATAATATAAATGTTTATATTTTTTACATAATTTGTCACTTATCATTCATTGCTACATGTACAGAAGCTTCAGTGGGTGGATGGTCCAACAATCCCATTTACAGATGACAATACCTTCCACTGCCTAAGTTTTAATTCCGCTCTTGGATCAGATCCCAATGTAATAATTTTTTTTAGTTTGTTGAATAGTCTTTGGTTTTCTCTGCGTACTTCCTGCACATCCATGAACTGACTGCCTTGATTTAAGTTAAAAAAAACTTGACAGGACATAAAAAACATCATAGGTTCACTTTAATAAATCCACTTTACAATCATCAATCAAACACATAATTGTTTTGTCAGCCAACTCATCCGATGTCTAAAATCTCCTTTAATTTATGTTGTTTTACTGTTAGGTTTGTCAGTGTATACCTCGTCACATGTTAGAGAATACATATGGTATAAACATCCCAAAGCCAGCTGAGGGTGAAGACCAAAACAGACCTCCAACGGCACAGGAACTTCTAAATTCATATGGCTGTAAGTTACGTATCAGATGTATATATTTGTACAGATCTGTAGATGTTTCAACAATTTGTATGGTATCGACATGTACAGTATCAATAAGTACATCCATATGTCATCTGTTATTAATATAATATGCCTGAAGTCATGAGGATTAAGTGTGTAGCAATATTGTCTTCTATCATTGCCATTTCTAAAATCCTGCTAGCCACTGACTGAACAGGCCTTCACAAACGCCGATTTTTAGCAAAAAACGCCGATTCAAACTTAAAAAAGCCGATTTAAAAATATCCGAATCGGCTTTTTTTTCCCATAAAAGTAAGATAAAATCTGATTAAAAATTCTTTAATGCCGGCTTGTTAACAATTAAAAGTACTCAGGACAGTGTCATGATTCACTGAACTTACCTATTCACAGGTAATTACCTAATACCTTACTTGATTACTAGTGGCTTCACCTGTTCACATCGTTTCTACTAGAGTATACAAACACATACACGTGCCTGATTGACAAACTTTACACAGTTAATAACCTCCCCTGAATTCTATATACAAGAACTGACTACAGTAGATTGATAACGACAGTTTTCGGGTTACCACCAACAACAAGATCACGGCATTACACGTGTTTTTTTCTGGGATTTTTTATAAGATATTAATAAGCGGTATTTATGAACATATATGCGACATTGTCACACATCGACTAATTTGATTAAAACGACAGATATCCTGATGTACCAAACAGAATTCAGTGTAACTGTTTATTGACATTTTGTTGCATTGCCAACGACTGGACAGTTATGGAAAGATAAAAAAGCAGTATGTTAACACCATATTTTCAAATAAAATTTTTTATGTTTATTACTTTACCTATCTGATGTCTGATGTGTGTTTATTAAAAACAAAAACAGAAAATTCTTCGGGGGGGAGGGAGGGGTGTACCCTTTTCCGATCGTTGGGGGGGGGGGGGGGTTGGGTGGATGTACCCTTTGCCTACCACCGATTGACCTTACCGGCGTTTGTGGAGCCCTGTGACTGAGATGTTATATGTCACCACCACCACTATTACTAATGGAAAAATCTTCTACATGTACTACTACTGCTTTGTCTAGTAAGGACTTACATGTAATTGAGCCTATAAAATACATGTATCTTACTGGGACAGTGTTGTTATAGGAAATATTATTTAAAAGAAAAAGATACATATTTATGTGAATCAATTCTTTCCTTGTTTTGTAGAAAAAATAATTATTATATTTGTTTGTTTTACAGATATGAGAGGTTTTATGACATCTAACGGTTTACCAGATTGTCCTCGGTCATCTAGATATATACTGAAAGATTTTGTTAAGGTATGAATAGTTTTCTAACTGACTACCTGAACATCAGATAAAGTTTGACTGATGTGTTAAACACAACAAGTAAGTGGCAGTACCACTGCTACTAGGTCTTATGATTAAATGAAAGATTTTTGTATTGATATTTATATCTTATTTAACTTATGGGAGTACAACTGAGCTCCCTTACACTTCTTCTGAGATTTCAGTCAGGGAAGGATGTTTGTCACAAATGCAGGTATGAGTAAATGAAAAAGAAAATGGTTGTGTGACACAGGTGAACAAATTATGTCTTATTACAATATACCCCACCCCCCCCCCCCCCCCAAAAAAAAAAAAAAAAGAAAGAAAGAAAAAAAGGTAGATTAGTTTCACTGGTTATTACATGTATTTTTCTTCTACTTTGTTCACTCTAACCCATGTAGAAAGCATTTCTCAGAAGTATTTATACTACAAGTGGTAAAAGTGTTGGGTGTAGGTGTACCTTTTACTCTTCCTTTTAGACTTGGTCTGTTTTTGGCCCTGTGGTGTGAAGCTTAATGGTTTTCTTGTTAGTAATAGGCTCCTAAAATATAATCTTTTGTTTTGTAATATAATCTCATAATATAATGCATACTACACTTAGGTTTGTAGGTCAAAGGCCATGGTCACAAGCCATAAAAGAGATGTTGGGAGAGGGGGGATACCTGTTACTCTCTCAAGAGACAGTTTTACATGTAGTTTATTTTACTTTTATTTTTACAGGGACGTTTGTTGTATTGTCATCCTCCCCCTGATGTTGACCCTGCTGTATTCCACTCTGCCTCTAAAACATCTATATTTGAGAAACAGAAAACATCTGAATCAACCAAGACTGATGATGTAAGTACTGTTTTAGTCTGTTACTGATCTGTTACTATAAACAGTAAAAGTACTCTAAATAAACACATAAATTTTTAAAATACAGTGGAAATGGAACCCGAGAGTTACCTGTAGAATGTATAAAAAATACAAACAGGAGTCAGTGGTTTGTCTAATTGCTTGCTGGAGCATAGTTTAGACTGTGATTAAAAAAAAACTTTCCTTATCTATATCTGTGTAAACAAAATTAACATGAACATATTTCGTTTTGGATTTTAAGACTGTATCTGAAGTTATATTTATCTTTTACATGTTCAAAAACATAATGCTGTGAAGATGAATGAAAATTGGTTGATAAATGTGTCATTTTTTGACATTTTACCTATTGTGACCTGACAATGCAAAAGTCCAAGGTTTAAATCTGTACCGATACAATATATGTTATATATGTGCTTTTTGGTTGGGCTAGACTATTTTATCCATAAAATGTCAAAAAAATTAGTATCTATTTAGCTATTTTACGTTTGGAATGCATAAAATTATTTATATTGTATAGCAATATAAAATTATATGGCAATATCAGTGCTCTGTACTAAATATAAGTGTCAAAGTCAAATGAAGAGACTACTCTAGTTATTTTTTTTTAACTTAAGGTAAAGCCAGAAGTTTTAGTTACAAGTGAATTGGACAAAGAATTCTTCAGAAAGGTCTGTATTTAGTTACATTTTCAAAATATTTCAAAGTTTGATTTATAAGAATCAATGGTGATTATATATTTTAAGTACATATGTATGTTTTAATGTCATCAAGATTGATGTGGTACAAGGAAACACTCATGAGGTTTAAAACTGTATTGTTTCTTCCTGTGGTTACCATAAGTTATTCAACTGAGTTCCATAATGTGGTGAACAGGTAACAAAAAATAAATGGATTCTATCACAAAGAGAAACTTTGATGTTAAATTTTGTTAACTGATCTCTGTTTCTGTAGCTTAGATATCATCATCAGTTATCAGTCCTGACAAGTCCTGATAAAGGTAGCATACATGTAGCTACCAAAACATGTAGACCAGTTAATAAAATTTAACACCAAAGTTTCTTCTGGTGTTAGGATCCATACACAATTATTATCCATCAAAATTGTTAGGAGAGTAAATGATTTCTTACAAATTAATGTAAATAATTCCAAGGGTGGTAAGATTAAAAACTTTGATACTCCTTTTTCTACATTACATATTAATTCGCAATAATAGGAAATTGATCTATGGTTTAACCAGAATCTTTTTACAAAAAGATTTTTTTATTGTAAATTGATCAAATTTAGAAAGTTTTCTGCTTATTTAGGGTGACAAACACTGAAACATGTTATTGAAGTAGTTTTATACTGAATCCTGGTCAGCAAAAAGTTTGACAATTTATATACATGTAAGTCAATCTGTTTGTTTTGCAGTCACAATCAAAAGTGCATTCAAAGGGTGTTCATGGAGTAGCTGGTTTTGCCAGAGCACAAGGTGTACAGCATGTAGCTACATCATCTGGAAGTGAGATGGACAGTCCATCTAGCAGTCAGTCTTCATTGACCAGTAAACCATGGAAAAAACACAATAACCGTAAAAAGAAGGAAAAACTTAAAAAAGTATATAGTGATCACGACATCTGATTACAAAATATGGTAATTGGTAGTTTTAAATCTGGAATTTGTCAATGTATGTGTTGTTTTCATTTGCCATTGAGGGACTAAATATTGCTTTAGTAAAACTCTCAAAATGCCTTTTACTTAAGTTTTTGCACTTTATGTATGTACTGACATTATGTGTCAATACACTAAAGGCTGAAAAACGATTCATTTGTGATATGAAAATATAAATCTTGTTGAGATATTGTTAATAGATTAAAAAAGAAAAGAATGAATCTAATAGCTAGTTTGTTTTATTTTCTTATGGTTACAAGTACATTGTATGTTTTTATGGTATCTGTTGGATTAGATATTTAGAGATTTAATAAACATATTCTAGTCATGAATAGCTGAAAATTTGCTGATGTGACATTAAACAACATTACAACAAACTAACCTATTCTTCAACTGTCACAAAATAAACTAAGTAATGTTCACTGGATAGAGATGCTGACAGAACAATTCAGCTGGATAACATCAAAATTTCCACAATTCCTCCAGTCACAATATTCTGACATCAGATAAACCAATCTATTCTCTGTTCTCTAAATGCTAAGTCACATTAGGAGCAGCATTTCAAATTTTAAAGTATTACAAATGACCAGGCTAATGTTTGATCCAAGGACCTCCTGCACTGGAGGAGAACCTCTACCTCGAAGCCACCAAGGTGGTATAAATTTAACAAAGGCAGCATAAAAAATCAATTTTGTTTTTATTTCAAACAAAAAAATAATGTACATGGTAACGTGTGTCGTATCTAAAGACTAAAACATTTCAGGCAGTCATTTTGAGGTAACAACTTCATGTTCAATATTCAATAAAAGTGATGATTCAAGATATAGGAGTGATACAGCAAGTTTGAAATCGGTTTCAGTTATGACTTTAGACCCAAAAAAGTGATAAAAGTGATACATATACCTGACATTTTACTTGTAAACCATTAGATGGCAAGTTTTAATCTGCTAGAAACTAACAGCACCATGTTATATAAATAAATAAAACAAATTGTATAATCTCGCGTGTCATTAAAAAATTATCTTGCATCAGCAGATACTGAAGAAAAACCCATCATAAATTAGGAAAAAACAAAAATTGCACAGTCAAACATATATAATACATCCCAAACCCACATTTATAAAAGTTTCTGGACATTCAATGTCCTTCTGTTCATAAAAACATTGCACATATTACATCAAAGCCACATCAATACAGGTAAATCAGGTAATTTTTACAAAATTAAAGTATGATTGTGTTACTGGGAACTGTTCTCATTGACTCATTGAAGGCACTTCACAAACTGTTCATTTTAAAATTGCAAACATTGCAAAGTAAAAAAAATCTGTCGCTGTTTGATTTCTGCGATTGGTTCTGCTGACATCAACTTTTATAAAGGTATAAATATGCCATAAATAAGTTAAATACAAAACTAGATCCCAGAACAAATCCAATAACACCAGGATGCTTCCAAAATGGCGGATCTGAAATACATAAAACAGTACAATAAAAGACCAATATGTATATACAGATAATATCACAGGGATTTCCTTTAAATGTATCTACATGCTTCCAATGTGACAATCTGACAGGAGTTGTCCACAATTATTGGTGAAACGTTCTATTCCCTGTATTCAATCTAAAAGGGACAATCACACCAATGGCCCAAAAATGAAATTAAAGGCCCCATAAAATACTGTCATAGGGCCAACTTTGGCTATCATTGCAGTGTCAAACATTGTTCTGATTTTACTCTTTATCTTCAAATTTGACCGACAAATTGTACATTTTCAATGACAAAGGGCATACTATTCGCATTCAAAATGTTTAAATATATAGTTATGAATGACAATTATACAGTTTTTTAAACCAACCAGAATCATGTTATAATGCTGACACATTTTTTTTTTTTTTTTTTTTTTTTTTGAAAATATGGCCTGGGCCAGGATGAACACCCTCCTCAATTCAATTCTAAACTGAACATTGTTTTCCCCCCCATCATAAGTCTATATAAAACAACCCTGATTAAATTCTGTTATAAATTTACAGAAATAAACTGTACATATACAATTTGTATTTACAAGTACTAGTATTTCTAGTCTAATCCAAATTTGTATGATACCATCGTGTATACATCAAAATTATAACATTTTCATCTAATACAATTAATTGATCTACCACCGAACTTTAAAATAAATCTTGACTTAAGAAGGAAAAACCTGCTTTAAGAAAAAAATTTCTAGACTACCTGCCTTTTTAGTCCATACATGTATTTCTTAAGCTGTTTGGGCGATGTTTATATGCAGGTACACTGTATAATGCACAACAAATGTGGTCCCCAAATTGGCTAAACGATGTTATAGTGTCACATTCACAGATCTTGAAGATGAATGGATTTATATTTTTATCTTTTAAGACTTGATTAAAAACAAGCTGAAGCATTCTGAGAGTATTGCAAAACAATACATAGTCCCCTACCGGTCGCATATTTCACTAATCCCAAAGTTTATGGTAAAATGTACCTTATTATATGGTACAAAGATTTATAGTTATAAATTATACATGTTGTTCAAGATGGCAGATGGAAACAAAACATAAACTTGATCTGTAACTCATCATGGTAGAGTCACATACAAAACATTAGTTCCATTTCTGCAAGCATGTAGAAAAAAGTGCTGAAAACTAAAATTTCTGTGAATTTTCAAAGATCAAAGGGCCATAACTCCGGTAAAAATTAGCAGATAGAAACGAAACATACACTTAATCTTTAACTCATCATGGTAGACTCATATACCAAAAATCAGTTCATTCTCTAAAACCATTTAGAAAAAAAGTGCGAAAAACTGAAATTTCAGTGAATTTTCAAAGTTCAAAGGGCCATAACTCCGGTAAAAATTTGCAGACAAGAATGAAACGCTAACTTGATCTGCAACTGATCATGGTTGAGTCACATACAAAACATAAGTTCCATTACTGCAAGCGTGTAGAAAAAAAGTGCGGAAAACTAAAATTTCTGTGAATTTTCAAAGATCAAAGGGCCATAACTCCGGAAAAAATTAGCAGATTAAATCCAATTGAAACTTGATCTGTAACTCATCATGGTAGACTTATATACCAAAAATCAGATCAATATCTAAAAGCATTTAGAAAAAAAAGAGCGGAAAACTGAAATTTCAGTGAATTTTCAAAGTTCAAAGGGCCATAACTCCCATAAAAATTAGCAGATGGAAACAAAACATAAACTTGATCGGTAACGAATCATGGTAGAGTCATATACAAAACATTATTTCATTTCTGCAAGCGTGTGAAAAAGTGCGAAAAAATGAAATTTCAGTGAATTTTCAAACTTCAAAGGGCCATAACTCATGTAAAAATTTGCATACCAGAATGAAACGCTAACTTGATCTGCAACTCATCATGGTAGAGTCACAAACAAAACATTAGTTCTATTTCTGCAAGCGTGTAGAAAAAAAGTGCGGAAAACTAAAATTTCAGTGAATTTTCAAAGATCAAAGGGCCATAACTCCCGTAAAAATTTGCAGATGGAAAGGAAACGTGAACTTGATCTGTAACTTATCATGGTAAACTCATATACCTAAAATCAGTTCATTATCTAAAAGCGTGTAGAAAAAAGTGCGGAAAACTAAAATTTCTGTGAATTTTCAAAGATCAAAGGGCCATTACTCCCATAAAAATTAGCAGATGGAAACGAAACATAAACTTGATCTGAAACTCATCATGGTAGACTCATATACCAATAATCAGTTCATTATCTTAAAGCGTGTAGAAAAAAAGTGCGGAAAACTAAAATTTCTGTGAATTTTCAAAGATCAAAGGGTCATAACTCGGGTAAAAATTAGCAGATGTAAACGAAACGTTAACTTGATCTGTAACTCATCATGGTAGACTTATATACCAAAAATCAGTTCATTATCTTTAAGCATTTTGAAAAAAAGTGTGGAAAACTGAGGTGTGACAGATGGATGGACGGATGGACAGACAGAGTGCAAACCTATAGTCCCCTTCGGCTTTCGCCGGTAGGGGACTAAAAAAGTATTAAGAATGAGCATACCAATTTTTTTGGTGTAATCGAAGTGTGTGGTACTATCAACAGGACATAAAGAAGAATGTGTTGATCTGCTGTAATTAGAGTCTGTGTCCTCCTTATCACCATGGTAACAGTTTGTAGCAGCAGCAGGATTTATGGGTTTAAATGACATATTGTTCACTACAGGTCCTCTTACTACACAACTCTTTTTAAATAGAGAATTTCTGCTTCCAAACTCTCTACTCTTAATTTCTGCATCTTTGGGTTGAACATATGTAAATTGTGACCCTGAAATGTGAAGTACATGTACACAGATTAGAATGGTGTAAAAAGATTATAGATTACAATTTACTAATAAACATGTAAATATAAATAGAAAGACAAGAGGAATTTTGTAATATCAAATGACAAATACCTATCTATTATGACCAATCACAGTTGAATGGATATGGTAGAATAGTGCTTTACACTGCATTTATATTTTTTATTTAATTTATACTTATTTACATTGTATTTTGAAGACACAAACTCTGAAATTATTGTTTATATAAAACCTTTAAAGCTAAAATCGGATACAGATTACAAGTAACAGATGAAATTACTTTTATATTACATTTGTATATTCGGTACTTAAATATTTTGAAAACTAACACAAATGTTGCTTTAAATATTTCAAAATTAAGTGGAGTGGATTAAGATGATTTTGTCGGAAGACAAGATTCTTTTACTTATGACATGGCAGTCAGTTTTAAATTTATGGAGGATACTGGGGAATACTACTGACCTTAAGCAAGTAAACAAACTCAACACTAAGATCTTTCAAATGCATATTAAATGAAAATTAGGACACTGGAAAACTTGTCAAAAAAACCTGATACTTATGCTAAATGGCTATACATGTACTTTCTATAAGTACATATCAAATTTACACAAAATCTGTCCATATATAAATCTGTAGCAGCTATTTATCTGGGTTTCCACTTGATAGTAATGGTTGCTCTCATGGATTTGGAAAGACATGTGGAATAGGTTGCATTTTTAATCACCATCAACCAGGAACCTTCCATGGTAAATTTGGTTCTAATTGGTCCAGTAGTTTCTGAGGAGGAGATCAAAGTTTATACATGGTTGCTCTCTTTGCCATGACACAAGCTCAAGTGGCTAAACAGTTGAGCTAAAAATTGCTAGCAAACCTACCTTTGATAGGAGTTGAGCTTTTAATGTGAGAAATGTGCAGTTTAGCTGGACTAATAAGTGGACGAGGCTTCTGTAGTGATGTTGGAATGCTGTTTAATTTTCCTGATAATGACTCACTCTGTGAGGAATACTTGGAAAACACACCTTAAATACAAAAGTTAATGAATCTTAATTAATTGACAACAAGAAGGAATACTTGCATCAACTTATAAGAAAGTTGGTTGGTCACATCAGCAATTTTTCTGCTATTTATGATAAAACAACTTTTGATTAATCTCAAGGATTAATCTAAACACAAATGCAAATAAATCTGATCTGTATTGCATGTACTATTGCACACTTACTATAGTGACCTTTAGTCTAATACAGTGCTAGCAGACTTGCAAACAATGTTGCAGATACATACATGTATAAACTTTGCAGACCATTAAACTGGTACTAAGCCAATCAGTTAAAATCTATGACAAGGAAAACCTTTTCCACCTGCTGATGAACCCACAGCAATGAGACTGATGTCAGTATAATCTCCTATATTTTATCGCTCATCAGCAAAATAATCAAAAAAATCACTTCTACTTTAATGTACAGTAATGAAACAGAATAATCTCCAATATTTTACAATAAATTAGTTAAACCATCAGAATCTCCCATATGTTCCTGTTTGATGTAGAAGAGGTCCTTATCTTTATTTCTTTATTAATTAGATGAGTTTCGAATTACATAGTTCTACATTGTACTTTTTTTACTTATTAAAAAAAAGTGATAGTCAAAAAAAAAAAAAAAAATGTTATTATAAATGTAATTACCTAACTGACTTATTTTCTTGATAAAACACTGGTAGGTGAAATAATAATCTCCAAAATTTTCCCTTATTTTAGTTAAACAATCAAAACAATCTTCTATATTTAAACTACATGTATATTTAAACAATACCTGAATTTGATCTTTTAGGTTCAGGCGAACCAAGAGTGAAGGAATCCAACTCGGTCAAAGTGTCATCAAGAAATGGATGTGCCTTTTGAAATGTTGATGTCCCATTGGATTGAGTTGTATCTATCTTCTCCACTTGCTCACTGACTGATGATAATGGTAACGTTGTGTTTGTGATATCTGATAACCTTGAACTTGTATTTAAATCCAACGAACATCTACAATAATTAAATTTAATAATGAGAACAGGAGGCTATATGTGTCTTAAATGAATTTCTTACCCGAGGACATGTACATTTCTCTTGTATTAGTTTATAAGCTTTTGTATTGAATAAGATTCCCTCTAGTTCCCTAATCTGAAACCTAACTGCATAGGTTGGTGCAAATCATACACTACTTATCTTAAGAATGCTGGATTCAGAGAACTCATCTTGTTTTTATAATTCTTGAAGAATGAAGCATGCAAAATGTTTTAGAAACCCCTAAAATATGTTCATATGCTTGATATTTACTTTATGTATTTAATATTGCAACACAATTGATTGAAAATTAAAACCACAATGACTACTGATTTGTTAAAAGAAGAGGCCCATGGGCCTTAACGCTCACCTGAGGATATGTCCAAAATTGTTTGCAAAGCACAAAAGACAATATAATTGGTACTGAAACTTTACAAGTTTTCTCAAGTTAAGAACTGCCACAAAGCTTAATCAGAAATATATCCACTCACATTTCATTTATAAGTAGCTTATATAATATGCATGAAGTAACTGTAATGCAATGAATAATTTCCAAATCAATAACAAATTTCAGTATACTTATGCAGCTGTGACCTTGACCTTTTGCACATATGACCTTGAACCATAAATCAAAACGATCGTCATGTAAATACCTACAATATTCTAATATACATGCCTATAAAAAGTTAATAGTTTTCAAGATAATAAGCAATTTAAGTCTTCTTTTGCAGCTGTGACCTTGACCTTTGAACATATTACCTTAAACCATATATCAAAATGATCATCATCAAAATACCTACAATTTTCTAATAAACATGCCTATACAAAAAGTTAATATTTTTCAAGATAATAAGCAATTTAAGTCTTCTTTTGCAGCTGTAACCTTGACCTTTGATCATATGACCTTGACCATATATCAAAATGATTGTGGTCACAATACCTACAATATTCTAATATACATGCCTATACAAAAAAGTTTTCAAGCTAATGCACAATTTTAGTATTTATAAGCCATAAATGACATTTCAGGGGCAACAACTTCTACATGGATTATCATATAGTTCCGAAACTTGGTACCTTTTAAAATTTTGTCATGCTGAACATTTTAACAATGTTTTGATTTCATATATCTCATATTTGCAAGGAAATTGCCTAAAACTGCATAAATCACAAATTAGGTCATGACCTTGATTTGTGACCTTGACCCTTTTTTAAAGGTCATTTCAAGAAAAAGTCAAAACTGAAAACCTCATGTTATTATCTGTTCAAATAGTCAAGTTATAACAATTTGAAGCCATTTCACGAAATTTTTAAAATTAAACGCAAAAACGTGTAACCCATTTTTCGACCAAATTTCACGAAATGAACAAACTATGGGCTTAAAGCCAAATATCACATCAGATTTTTCTCCCATTATCGGTTTCTGGGAAGAAGATGTTTTAAGATTTTTGGACCCCTAGGTCACCTTGACCTAGTTTTGATAGCAATGACAACGCCAAGAACAATTCTGAATTGCACCAGCCCATATATGCTTCTGACCAAGTATCATTGAAATCTGTCCAGCAGTTTGGAGGAGAAGTCGAAAATAGGTGTTTACAATGCACGCACACACGCATTCACAAACATACACACGCCGCGCCATGCCATAAGCTCACTTGACCTTTCGGTCAGGTGAGCTAAAAAACATGTAACATACTTGTAAGATAAATTGATAAACATATATATACATGTACTTTTATATATATACAGTCAAACTTCGATTATTCGAAGTTGAAGGGTCATCATTTTAGGTTCCAATAATCAGGGGGTTCGAATAATCGAATAAGTTAATTTGAACCTTCAAACCTTGATCCACCGTACGTTATCTTAAGACACATCAGTATTCTATTGCACATTGAAGGTGTTTTGCACATTGGTGTCAGTTTATAATTAATAATGTCATGACCTATCATGATTAATTCCATAAAAACAAATATTAATTTCAATTTCAATAAAAATAAAAATTTAATATCATCTGGTACAAAATTAAACACGCGAGGTAATACATACGACACAGTATGTATAGCCTTCCAGAGAAAGTGCACCATGCTTTTTTATGCACACAATGTACGTTTTAATGATTTTACAGAATTTTAAACGAAACGGAACAAGTCTATAAAATTTCTAGAATTGAAATGTGAATAAGGCGGAAAACTGTCTCTGTCAACTGAATTACAAAATAATGTTTTTTTTAATTCCCCGACTAGGCTATATAAAATATCAAATTAATATTCAGATGCTGTTTTTGTTTTTTAATTTTTTATGATGGTAAACGTGGTCAACAGAATTCTTTTAATGTTTACTTGAGTATCGCTACACACGTGCAGCTCATTTTCTTCTACCTAGGATTATAATTACTGTTTGATTGAACAATTACGACTAATTTTTGCGATTGCTGATCAACATGGCTTACAATGGACAATACATGGCGTACACATGTCTACAAAATGACCGTCAGTCACGCTTGGGTAACATACGGGTAAAGGTGAAACCATACTCGTTTGTATTAAATTGTACAGGTGAGAGTAGTTTTATTTTAGACATGAATAAAAAATGTCACCTTGAATTTTTGGGGGTATATTTCCACTGAAAAGTCTAACTTAGGACTCAAATTAGGTTCGAATAATCACGGGTATTCGAATTACAAAGTTCGAATAAGAGAAGTTATTTAATAAGAAGTTATAGTGCAGGGCGGTCGGGACCTACGTAGAACTTCGAATAACCTAAGGTATTTGAATAATAGAAGTTCGAATAACCGAAGTTTGACTGTATAAAATTTTGAACTTAATCGTTATTTTAACAAAAAAAAATGGTGATATATCTGTTTAAGAAAGCAATATTTTAAAATTAAAAGTATACATGTATGTATGAACCAGCTAGGGTTTGAACACAAGGCATACAACTCTAAGGCGGACACTCTTTTTAGACCACTAGTGATTTTATACTCTCAAAGGGTATCAAAAGATATGATATTCAAATAAAAGTCCTGAAATAAAACCTCTTACTTTAAGAAAATTGCCTTGTACTTTACATCCACAAGTAAACAGATAATGGCTAATTATCATTTTTATTTCATTTATTAAAATGGCAGCCAATTTTGGATTTTAAGCAGCTATGCTTTACATATGTTTTAAATCTGCCTTAACCAAGGGCCTCCCTGAACAAATTTTGTTTTATCAGACCTAGCTTTTTCAGATGAAAATATTAACATGGCCTCAATCAAATACTTCATTTGCATCATCCATGGAAATAATGTCAAAAACATTTGTGGAAACCCATTATACATACATACATACATACACACACACACACACACACACATATATATATATATATATATATATATATATATATCAGGGCTCCGGAAAACTTTGACTAGGTGTCGGACATTTTTTCAAAGCAACCGTACCACCGATGCTGTGTAAAGCAAAAAATAAATAAATAAATAAATAAATAAAAAAAAAAAAAAAATAAAAAAAAAAAAATAAATAAATAAATCTACCCCCGATGATGTTGTCAATTGCAAAATAAAAAAATAGTTGTTATTCTAATTGACATTTTATTTTAAAAAGATTTTAATTTTTAATATCAAATAGATTTTAAAAAGGGTTTAACTAGTACATAGAGGTACATGTGGTCGGCTCATGTGTCCACATAGAGTCGATTTTTCACTTTCAGCATTGACGACACAAGGTTTGATGGCCATTTTGTTTATTGACAATTGTGCATTTTCGTTTTTCGAAGTTACACGAACTTCACTGAACCTCATTTCGAGACCTCTTTGATTGTATTTAGACTTTTTAAAATTATTTATTTATAACTAAACAGTTTGCCAAGACCATACGATGCGCGTTGTAGTCTTATTTGACATCCCCCGTGGAACCTCTTTGATATAGTCCGACGACCATGACCTTCAAAGATCAACCCTCGTTATCAGCTGTTTATGGCTTCCGTCTGTCAAGCGATGTGATTACTTAATAAACAACTTAACAACAAAATTAATGAGGGTTCGGACGATGAAACAAAAGGAACAGATTGACCATGGATTCTAACTGATTAATAAACAAAAGCCAAATTATTAGATATGTAGTATTTACTGAAAATGGTTGACAGGTGATAGCAAACAATACTCGAGTAAAATAATGACCGACAAACATATTTATTTACCTGTCCGATTAACTGATTTCTATTATTAACTAAAAATGTCCGACAAGTGATTTTTCACATCAGACAAAAATATTTTTTGTCAGACATGTCCAGCAAATATGACCGTTTCTGGACCCCTGATATATATATATATGGACCCCTGATATATATGTGTGTGTGTGTGTGTGTGTGTGTGTGTTTGTTAATTTCTTATAAATGTTCATCTACATGTTTCTTCTATAAATTTAAATTTTATTTGTCAATAAATAAATCTGTAATCACCATTTTTCATTTTTCTATTTATAGTAATGAGAGCCATTTTAGAATCTGGATGATCATTTTGGACAAAACTTTCATAAATATCAACCAAGGACAATGATCTTTTTCTTACAAACTTTGGTTTAAATAGGCCAAGCAGTTAAAGTCATATTTAAAGATGGATTGATCCAAGCATTCACACCCACTTTACTATGCCATAAGCTCAGCCTGCTAAACCTAGTTGAGTCTAAAAATTACCTTTTAATGTTCTGAGATTGTGAAGTCCTGGATTTCCTGTTTATAACCAAACATATAAGGTTTATAGAGACATTTACTGTGTTAAATATGGTATTAATTAACAAAAACGAGCTTTTGTCTACTGCATAAGTTCTCCGACTGTAACTACTTTCCATTATCAGAATAATCATCCACAACGGACAATGTAAACCATCAATACATGCCAACCTACAGATAAATATAACCATTTATTTTAGTTAAGTAGTCTTCCATGTTGTCACAAATCTTTTAGATAAAAACAATTCTTCAACAATTAATGGGGCATATATTATACTGTTTTATTATGCTTCCTATAAATTAGTTCTTTTTTCTTCAAACTTATTAAGGACTAGGAAACATTCATGTTTCATCAATAATGGAACTTTGAAAATTTTTTACTGTAAGCTTTTTCAATAAATTTCGACTCAAAATTAAAATTCTTTATCTTGTTTTATGCCCAAAATAACTGACTAAAATGGATATTCTGCAGTACATTACAGATGATCATTACTACTAGAAATAATCCAATCAAACTGGGTAAAATAAATATAAAAAATTATTACATAAGTACCTGTTTTTGCCGAGATATAATTTGGCAATAATTGAAAATATCAGTCCTGACACAACAATCTCCATTGTCTGAGGTATAAATAGTTGTACAAATGGTGTATATGTAGTTGATAACTTGTTGTCTTCATGTAGAGCTACTAATGTCAGAATGATGGAGCAGAATAAAGCCATCAAACCAAACACTCGGTGATCTAGTATACCAAAAGATGTTATATCCTCAGGAGGATTAAATACCTGTAAAACAATTTTGAAATATAATAAATGTGTTATTTATTTAAAAATGTGTTTAAAGTTTTTAATCCAAATCTAATGTTTTGGCAGAGAATTTGTACAAAATTGAACATTTTTTAACTTACAATGTAAAATGTATTGTTATTTTGGTATTCCTAAACACTCAGGTTTTCTCTTAATTTTTAAAATTTCCATTGGTTGGATGAATTTGTTTGGAAATAAATGTTCTTCATTCTTAATAGCAGTCAATGAACAATATATATTATAGGGGTGTGCGATATTACCGGTATACTAGTATATTGCGGTATGGCAGGGCCGATACAATATACCGGTACGCAAAATAAAATGCTGGTATACCGCAGAGATAAAAAAGTCAGCAGATTAAACTTTACGACCATTATTTTGTTAACACTTATCTTAATTTCGAAAGTGTTTGTCATTAATGTCAACTACATATGAAATAAAGCATGTCTGAGATACAGTCACATTTTTTATACAATATACATGTACAAGTTATAATCAAAAATGGCAGACGACGAATTCAAACTTTTCAAAAAACAAATGGGCAGAGGCAAACATTTTTTAACTTAGGCTATTTGCGGGAACTGTAAACTAAAATACAGCAGTATGCACTGTCGGTAATGCAGACATTAAATATGCTAGGGGTACAAGTAATGTGACTTTGCACATTCCCTGCCATCACATGAACTTAGATGTCAACATTCGATTGTTTCAAATTCTTGTAACGATGTAGCTCATGACCTGCAGCCTAAAAGGCAATAAACACTTCCTTCGATAATTGGGGACAAATACCCATCAACTAGTTGGCAATATTTTGCAAAACATATTGCAATATTTTCTAAAATATTGCAATATATTGCAATATGTTTGTCTTCTCGATATCCACCCCTAATATATTATATTTTGTAATCCTGTCATGTGACCAGCCTCAATTTTGTGACTTTTCTGGTACAACAACAGACTGGGTCTCAACAATTTTTCATGAAAAAGGACAAAATGGCACTGCATTCCTCTATTTCGGGCTAGAAAAATTCCTAGTTTATAAACAACAAATTGTTCCTGAAATAAGATGGCATAGCTCTCCAACAAATCTAGTTGAAAAACAATAGCTTAATGCGATTTGAAAAGTGGAAGCACTCTTCTCAAACACAACAAGGATGTAACCCAACCTAGTCCAGGGATTTTTATTAAATTTTTTTAGAAGAGGGATATTTTTTACAAAGTTGTGGGCAATTCATTGATAGTGAGGGCTTCACTGACAACAAAGTCCAAAAGTAATTTGAATAAAAGTATTAGGTGGTTTTAGCTTTGAAAGGCCCTTATAAACATAATTATATTCTGTACGTAATACTAACCCCTGTAGATATGTCCATTCCAAAGTTAGAAGTTTTACTTAAATTAGATAAATCTGCCTGCTGTAATTTGTTCTGAATATGTTTGTCTTGCCTCCTGATCTCTTCTGTTACTTTATTATTACAAATTGGACAAAGTAAATAGGCTTGAGAATTCTCTATTTGCTTTTCATATTCTTCCACCTCTGCATCAAAGTTTGCCTGTAACAAACAAAAAATGTTTTATCATGTCCCTGTATCACAAAAAAAAACAAATATCAAATCATTATATCCTATCTCCCAGACACATACTGGTACTTACACTCTTTTTGCTAGAAAATTCATCGAAAAAACTTGTTGACTTCAACGTAATAAAATACATGTATGAACACAGATTTTCCATTCCATGATTTATTATTACTCAATTTTTAAATTTGTCCTAAATTATCCTTACCTTACTGTTTCAAAATTAAAAATCTTAAATTTATAACTTACCAAGGTACATGTAACTGTGTGTATACATGGCACTCTAAATTTCTATTTACAATAAGTATAATATTAATATATGTTTTTTAAGTAAAAAAGATTTATAATTTTGATTTCTCAATTGGCATGGCCTGTAAATGTGTATTGCTATTTTTTTATTTGTTTGTAATGTATTGGTGAAGTGATAACACTTAAGTGTATAGTTGTTATGATGGTGGTGAAGTACATGTAATGTTGTAGATGTGTATGGTGGTGGGCTTACACGTTTGTGGTAGTGTAATGTTTTGATGGCTTTTTTGGCCATGTATTCATGCATGTCTTTTTGCAGTGGTGGTGATATATTATTTTCGTGGTGTATTGTGTTGGTGGTATATGAATATTATGATGTTGGTGGTATATTTCTGTGCTTGTTTATTGAGTTGGTGGTGATAATGTGTTGGTAGTGGTGCAGTGTATTGATGAAGTGTATTGTTTTGATGAACATTTTTAGTGATGCTGTGATGGTGATAACATATTATGGTGTATTATTTTTCTTTCTTTTTAGGTTTTTTTTTATTGTGGTAATTATGCTTGTGATGTATTGTTGTGTTGTTGTATAATACATGTAATGTTATTGTAGTTGTTGTGGTGTATTTTGATGGTGATGGTGTATAGCTGTATTCTGTATCTTATTTATGTCTATTGTAGTGTCATATATTATAATTTTTATTGTTCGTTGTTTTGGTTAATGCTATGGAATAGACAATAGAATCAAAATCTTATAATTTACATACTTCATTAGTTGGTATAAAGTTTGCTAGAAGCCTGGTTTTAAGTAGCTGTTTAAGGTTGCAATCATTACACAGTATATCAGTTCTGCTGTAAAATATGTCTGGCTGGCATTGCACTGGGAAATTCAGCTGATCACTGTACTTGTGCTGGCACTGGTTTGTTGTAATCGCCATCCTATTATACAGAAAGTTACTAAATTATAAGACTAAAATAAACAGATCTCACACTTCTGTGATTTTTTTGTTTAAAATTACTACCAATACAAATGTATAGTTAATTTTCAAATGTGGAAAAATGCTTAAATTTCCTAAAGTAGACCATAACCAGGGATTAATCTAGCCCTTTTTGAATACTGAATGTCTATATATTTTTTCCTTCCAATAATCTTACATTCCCCTTTCCCTAAAATTACTAGTAAATTCCCCTAGACCAATTAACATCTGTTTTCAATCTCAAAGAAATCTTCAATTTATTTTAAGAACAAGATTTACAAAGATTGTCTTAAATTCCTCCTTTGCCTGTCGTACTTTTCGAAAGGTGAAGTCAGCTAAGTAGCGTTTTGTCCATTAACTTGCATGGTTTATTACTTATAATGTACTAACTAAGAGGTGGTAATCTAGATATTTTTCCAAGCATATCACTGTAGTTTTGCACAATTGTTAAAGGGTCTGTGACACAGTATCTCATTATCTACAAGATTTGTTTAAAAAAAAAATAAAGTAAGAATGATGCAAATGTTCTATGTTATAAATTCACTGTAAATCAAAGTCGACTGAAGATGGATATATGGAAATAAATGTTTTCACATAGGCTACTTTATTTAATCATACAATAATTAAATTGTATATAACTGATCCCACATTGAATGTAACCCTGATCACTCGCAAATTTTTTGCACGCTTCAACTAAACGGTAATTTCCCCAAAAACATAGATTAATCCCTGTAACAATTCCCAAACAACAGTGATACACTAGCAAATTAAAACTTATTATTCTCAGTGTTTTCCCTTGGTTACAAAAAAAATCGCCACAGCTTTCACCACTATGAATATTTTTTCGCCACCATGAATATTTTTCGCCACTGTGATTATGGTTTAATACAAACATGCGAAGCAGCTGATGCCATACAGTAATTTATACAACTTTGTAAAGTAAATGATATATATGCTACTGTAATTTAATAAATAACAAACATAAATAATTTTTTTTATTTTATTTTAAGTTATCTAACATTACAGTTTAAAAAAGTAGTACATTACAGATAAATTGTATGTGTATAAGTGTAGTCTCTCTTTTCACATCAATTGTCGTATGCAAATTAAACAGTGAACACCGCTGGCTTTTTCATGTTTTGTGATGCTTTCTAATTTGAAGACATTACAACCTTGCATAAATATATTATTGAACTGAGCTCTCTGACATATTGTACAATACATGAGTTGTTTGGATGCATCGTATTTTAACCATGGGCAGTTAATCTGCCATTGGTCGCAAAATTACCTCTTTTTGGTAGGCAGTGCCAGAAATTGGAGTGGGTTCTATAGAATCAGGAATATCATCATGATCACGGCTTGACAGTTTGCTTATATCTGCCCTAGGATCATTTTCAAATTTGTTGCAAATTTTATTTGACCTACCCCATAAGTCCGAAATTTTTCTAAATTTGCTGTCTGGGTAGTATTACTACCAGTAGTATCAATTTACGTTTGCAACCCATGTTGTGAGTGCAAGTTTGGAGTAATTGTCAAATCTCACTTCTATTTAAAAGACTTTTGATATTTTTTTTTACTCATGAGCTTATTTTATTACTCATCAAAAGTACCATAAATTAACAGTCAATCCAACAACTGTTAAAAACATCAATTATCGGATTGAGCATTGGCACAATGTTCTTGTACATAGCTTGGCATAATTACCTGGCAAGTGCTGGAGTACATTTCACCTGACTGACGGTTACAATAAGCATGGCATATAATTACCAACTTCAAACGATTGGCAGGTACAAGCTTTTTTCTTAGGATTTGGATTGATTCACGATAGACATTCAAAGTATTTTTTTTTGCCAAAAATTTTCGCCAATTTTTTTTTTCCACCACTATATAATAAAAAATATCGCATTTTATGAAAATGGCAACCTACAGCGGAAACACTGTTTTCTTACCAACCAAATTTAAGATACTGTCACAATATAGTATAGTAACACTATCAAACATGCACACATATATATACATTATCCACTGAAGAGTTACAAATACTAGTAAATGGAACTCCATCTTTTTGATAACCTTCAAGGGGTATTTGATACAAAGTTTTAGGTAGTCTAATATTGTGGAGGAATAACTCAAAAAAAAAAAAAAAAAAAAAAAAGAAATGAAACCAAACAATTTAAAGCACTTGAATATACCTAGTTTGAAGTCAATCCTTCAATTACTTTGGAGTAGTAGTGAATACAAAGTTATAGAATTGAATGATAATGGAAGGAGGGGCAGCTAGACAGACAACTCCAAAACTTTGTACTGCCTCCAACATTTGGGTGGGGATATAAAAAGAACAGAATGGATATATCACACAATCCTATGTTATAAAGTGAATGATTACCTCTTTAAATCCATTATACTGTTCACACTTTGGACAATCCCAACAATTTTTATTTCCATATGGTACTACACAATCACTGTTACAAAACCAACAGTTAACACTAACTGAAAATTTTGGCCTGTAAGGGAATACAATATAAAATAAAAATTTTAATATACATACATGTACATCTATAAAATAAAAATATATTAAAACCTGGTAGTGAATTCTTTATTCAATATTCTCATAATACTCAGGATTATAACTTTGAAGTTTGAGTTTATAAAGATAAAAGTAAACTTACCAAGTTCGCACTGTCATACACTGATGCTATATGTATACATGTATGAAGCTTCAAGTTTATCTACACTGCCGTTTAAGTCAAAAACATGATAAATAGTTTTACTATTTAAAAAGCTGTGAACCTGTATAAGGACAATTTTATCCAGCTTTTCAATGTCCCTATGTTTTATATGGAATTTCAAGCTTACAAGTCTCTCAATTCCTGACAAGATGTTAAAAAGTTTAACTGTATAAGAGCTTTTAGGTCTTAAATAAAGGTCACGGTCAATCTGTTTTGTCAACATCCAATAGTTTTATGACACACAGCTTTATTAGTGTACACATTACACCCTTCATACTATGTTTCTGACATTTGAAACTTGAATTTGACCTTGATTTTCAGACAGAAGCAGTTTGAATGGTTTCATATCATTCATCTATTCAGAAAGGTTAGTATTTTTACAGTTCCACTGATATCTTTAGCAAAATGAGGGAGCACCCTTTTCACGGAGAGTTGGTATTGGAGAATCCTTGGTCTTTGATACAATCAGAGATAGTGTTACCGTTTAGAGGCTCGAAAGTGCTGATCTAAAAGTTGGAGCGCCAAGTGCAGAAACAAAGAGAGCTATTTTTACTGCACGGGAGGGTTAACTTTAAGCTCATTCTGTGCCGTTTACTTCCTTTAGGATTCGTAACAGTATTGGTAACTTAATCAACTACTACCAGCAGAGTCAAAACTGACTTGTTTCATCAGTTGATCAGAAAAACAGAGGAATCTTATTCTTTCGTAGCTCTGTCTGTATTCATTATCAGTTGTACTCACCTTAGCCATGTATAAACAATTCTACAAGTTAATATTAAGAAAACGATGCAAGCTAAAGTGCTTGATATAAATAATATCATTTTTCTTCTCAACCAAAGTTTTGGCGCTTTGGCACATGTGAAGAATAAACCGGAAAACGGAAGTAGGCAACGTACCTCAATGTAGGTTGACCTGTATTATGATCATATGCTTTACATAAAATTATTCGGGTTTTTGTTTTCAGTTACCATCATGCCATATTTATTTATTATTATTATTATTATTATTGTAGTATTTTAACGTGATATTTTAATTAATGATCTAAACGTAGTTGTTTTTCGCAAATCTGCGTAGGAAATAACGGTGGGAAAGATAAAGCCACTATCATGGAGAAAAAAGCATTATATGGCAGAATTATGTTTTCAACAATTGAACTTTTTAAGTTTTTCATTCTGTATTTTTATGTCCAGTTTAATTCTGAGGAGACGGAACATCCTCTAGTAAAGGAAGCTCCGGAAATTGATCAGCAAAACCTGTATGAAAATTGATCATGAAACAATAACAATGTTTTAACATAACACCGACAACAATTTGTCATACTTGGTTTATCAGTTTATAGCGACCCGATGATTCCCTCGCTAGAGATACGGGTCTCTATACTGAGGAAGAATGCTTTGTATTAAAGATGAATTACACTAGTTTTTTTTTTACTCCGACTGATGTTCAATGAACAACTCACAAAGACAACATTTTACTTTAATCAAGGATAAACCTAATTTCATATAGATTTATATTCATCTACATCAACTTTATCAACTTTATTATTTATTAAACCCTAACATTGAACTTTTGTCCATAGTTGGAACTTTTTTCCAATTGATTTTGCTGACCTACTGACCTACAGTAAGTTAAAAGCTGCGTCCATATTTGGTAAGGTTCATAGTTCAGAATTTTTAATTTTTGTTTTTGTTAAAAATACTAAGCACTTACTTTTTTATATTTATTACTAAGTGTTGATGTGGTTGCATAAATAGAATTGTAGTAAGTCACAGGTATAAGTGCAATAAAGTTATTGTAAAAATAATTTCTGGGTGGTAGTGTAGTTATATGAAGTTCTCGAATTTATTCTTGAAATATGGACTGTAACATCAGTATACCCTCATTATATGCGAGAGAGGCCAGAGACTGTACATAGAGTTTAAAAGTTAATTGCATGCTCGGTTTTATGAGGCACCGGTTTTATTATTTATTCACTATTTCCGGTTTTCTCCACCATCCCAGGACTGACCGCCTCTATATAGACTGAGGAAAACCTCACTCCGAGTAAGTTTTACTGGTAACCTAAAACTCAATTCCTGCAACACTGTTTCGATCAAATCATTTGTACCGGTTTTACTGGGCAACATGAAACATAATTAATTCAAATATGTACAGTTCAATATAACCATTTTATTTAGTGACCCACAACACGATTTTCTAATCAAACCAATTTTTTGACCTTGTAACATACCGGTAGTTCATTCAACTAACTGTACGAAATATGTTTACCGTTCCACAGGGCAAATTAAATATAATTCCTCTATCAGAATATACAGACCTGTGTAAACATTTTACTGGGCAATGCAACTCAAAACGCTTATTCAGACTATGTCGGTCATTGTAACCAATTTATCTACAGCTTTAGAATAATTCCTCCGTCACAATATCCTGGATAATGCAAAAATTTCAGCCAACAACACAAAAAAAAAATAATTCCTCCAATAGATTGTACAAGCCTCTGTACATAACATTTTACTAGACAACCTAAACATGACTGTGCTGGCCAATGAAAACCATATTGCTGGCAACCTAAACATAATTCATTCCCCCCCCCCCCACCCCAACAAACTGTGCTGTCCATGTCCCATTAACCGAGCAATCTAAACTAATTTCTCTATCAGAGTGTGCTGGCCAATGTAAACAATTTATGGGGAAACCTAAGCATTATGCCTCTAAAAGACTACATAATCAGATCGATATTACCATTTTCTAGACAACCTTTCTCTATAAGGCTGTGCTAGCCCATGTAACCATAAGAGTTGGCTAGATAATACATAATTCCCCGAACTGACCGTTCAGGATTATGTAATTGTTCTGCTTGGCAACCTTAAATGTGATACCTTTATCAGATTTAGCTGATCCAGTTACTATTTGGCTGGGCAACCTTAATTGCAATAGATTATGCTTATCCCTGCAATATACTCATTGAGTAACCTAAATCGCTATCCTGTTACAAGACTAACTGACATTTGTATTGGGCAATCTGAAACACATTCCTGTAATAAGACTGTGCTTACTTGTCTACACAATTAACTGGGCAACATAAATACATTCTTGTTATAAGACTGTAACTGACTTGTGTACACAATTAACTGGGTAACTTAAAACACACGGTGCTTACTTGTGTACCCAGTTAACTGGGTGACGTGAAACACATTTCTGTAATTAGAGTGTTTACTCGAGTACACATTTAACTGGATGACCTCAAACACTTTCTAGTAATTGGAGTGCTGACTTCCTTACACAGAAACTGTTTGCTGGGCAACCTAAAACACATAGTGCTCACTTGTGTACACATTCAAACTGGATGACCTCAAACTTTCCTGTAATAAGAGTGCTGACTTGTGTACACAATTTACCGGGAAACCTAAAACACATAGTGCTCACTTGTGTACACATTCAACTGGATGACCTCAAACGCTTTCCTGTAATGAGACTGCTGACTTGTGTACACAATTTACTGGGCAACCTAAAACACATAGTGCTCACTTGTGTACATTTTCAACTGGATGACCTCAAACACTTTCCTGTAATTAGACTGCTGACTTCTGTATACAATTTACTGGGCAAACTTAAACACATAGTGCTCAATAGTGTACACATTAAACTGGAAGACCTCAAATTAGACCGCTGACTTGTGTACACAATTAACTGGGCAAACAAACACATTCCTGTAATTAGATTGTGCTGACTTGTGTACACAATTTACAGGGCAACCTTTAGACATAGTTATGACCTTTGCAACCAGTTCATTGGGCAATTTACATCTACCACGTTTGTTTAAATACCATAGGTAATAACTGTTGCAAAACGTTTTTCATATAATTGTTTTAGTTCTAATGGTTCCTAAAAGTTCTTCAATTCTCACCAGATAATGTGAACAAGATACTTTTTGTGATGTCACACCCATATAGGAGAAAATGAGTGAAATACAAATATTATTAAGTATCATGTTTCCGATTTAGGTCATTAAAACACTTTTATACACCATTGTAGCAGTATTAGATACAAGGTGCTTCTACAAACTTGGGACCTGTAGGATCCTCTGTTTGACTAGAAGATTAGGGCACTGGACCAATATAACAGTAGGGCACTGGACCAATATAACAGTAGGGCACTGGACCAATATAACAGTAGGACACTGGACCAATATAACAGTAGGGTACTGGACCAATGGACCAATATAACAGTAGGGCACTGGACCAATATAACAGTAGGGCACTGGACCAATATAACAGTAGGACACTGGACCAATATAACAGTAGGGCACTGGACCAATATAACAGTAGGACACTGGACCAATATAACAGTAGGGCACTGGACCAATGGACCAATATAACAGTAGGGCACTGGACCAATATAACAGTAGGACACTGGACCAACATAACAGTAGGGCACTGGACCAATATAACAGTAGAACACTGGACCAACATAACAGTAGGGCACTGGACCAATATAACAGTAGGACACTGGACCAATATAACAGTAGGGCACTGGACCAATATAACAGTAGGACACTGGACCAATTTAACAGTAGGGCACTGGCAGGGATTTTTCTGGCCATTTTGGGAAAGGGACCTTGGGACGAAATTGGGAAAATCATTGACTAAATCGACATTTTGGGAAATATTTTCCGATTTAAGTCATTAAAACACTTTTATACACCATTGTAGCAGTATTAGATACAAGGTGCTTCTACAAACTTGGGACCTGTAGGATCCTCTGTTTGACTAGAAGAGTAGGGCACTGGACCAATATAACAGTAGGGCACTGGACCAATATAACAGTAGGACACTGGACCAATATAACAGTAGGGCACTGGACCAATATAACAGTAGGGCACTGGACCAAATATTACAGTAGGGAACTGGACCAATATAACAGTAGGACACTGGACCAATATAACAGTAGGACACTGGACCAATATAACAGTAGGACAAGACCAATATAACAGTAGGGCACTGGACCAATATAACAGTAGGACACTGGACCAATATAACAGTAGGGCACTGGACCAATATAACAGTAGGACACTGGACCAATTATAACAGTAGGGCACTCGACCAATATAACAGTAGGACACTGGACCAATATAACAGTAGGGCACTGGACCACTATAACAGTAGGACACTGGACCAATTTAACAGCAGAGCACTGCCAGTCTGGACCAAAATAACAGTAGGGCATTGGACCAATTTAACAGTAGGACGCTGGCCCAATATAATAGTAGGACACTGGACCAATTTAACAGTAGGGCACTGGCAGGGATTTTTCCGGCCATTTTGGGAAAGGGACCTTGGGATGAAATTGGGAAAATCATTGACTAAATCGACATTTTGGGAAAATTTTTTCGATTTAGGTCATTAAAACACTTTTATACACCATTGTAGCAGTATTAGATACAAGGTGCTTCTACAAACTTGGGACCTGTCGGATCCTCTGTTTGACTAGAAGAGTAGGGCACTGGACCAATATAACAGTAGGGCACTGGACCAATATAACAGTAGGACACTGGACCAATATAACAGTAGGGCACTGGACCAATATAACAGTAGGGCACTGGACCAATATAACAGTAGGACACTGGACCAATATAAAAATAGGACACTGGACCAATATAACAGTAGGGCACTGGACCAATATAACAGTAGGGCACTGGACCAATATAACAGTAGGGACACTGGACCAATATAACAGTAGGGCACTGGACCAATATAACAGTAGGACACTGGACCAATATAACAGTAGGGCACTGGACCAATATAACAGTAGGACACTGGACCAACATAACAGTAGGGCACTGGACCAATATAACAGTAGAACACTGGACCAACATAACAGTAGGGCACTGGACCACTATAACAGTAGGACACTGGACCGATTTAACAGTAGAGCACTGCCAGTCTGGACCAAAATAACAGTAGGGCATTGGACCAATTTAACAGTAGGACACTGGACCAATATAACAGTAGGACACTGGACCAATATACAAAATCAATCAGAATTACAGGGTAAGAATTTTCTCTACATCAATGCTCTATAGATTTATTTAAATATGGAGTTTTTAGTTCTGGTTGCTATTATTCTTTTGGGTAGAATTAAACAATTTTACTGGAGTATATACATACATCTGAGTCGTGACTAAAGGAGCCCTTCTGTAATATAGGTATGTACATGTATGTTAAGAAATTTTGGATGTACAAAAAGTCCTCAACTGCACAACAATATCACAACTTTTGAAGTCTACAGTGACCCAACTTCTGAGTCTAGTGACACAACTTCTTAAGATTAGTGACAAATTCTGAATTCTATAACCCTCTGAAACCTACAATAACCTTTGTGAAAAATTTACTATATTGTCAACGGTTATCAATAAAGATTACATTCAAGTAATGTCATTTCATTCAAGATTCTTAAACATGTATCAAAAATCAGAACTAGGATGGTGGGGAAACTGGAGTGTTCTGCAAAAGAAACCCACTACCCTTCAGCAAGTAAACTGAAAAATCCACACCAAGAAGTGCATAAGTTGAATATCAAACCAAGCAGTAAGAAGTATTGTGATCCAACAACCAATCAGAATGCTTTATGCTTTAGACCATTTTGGCTTCCAAAGTATCTTTATAGAAATTAGAAATGTGTTTCATATCTTTAAAGCTGCATTAAGTTTTCTTTCGATAATATGAAATGAAGTTCCCCGGTATTTTTTCCAGTAATGGGTAACTGATTGCACCTTTAAGCAGCTTAGTTAAAGCATAATATTTTTTGTTGATTGCATCTAATTAATATTTTATATCCTGAAAATGGACATCCTAATTTAAGTTCAAAATTCAGAAAAATATATATAGTAATATTTCATAAAGAATCAACTTCTAGAGACCTGTTGAATAAAACATAAAAGTGTCTTGTAATGGTTGTACAGACTGACTATATTGAGAGAATTTTATCTCGTCTAATTTAGGTTGAAGGCCCAAATGACTTCCCCTTCCAAACAATAGTCATGTCTATTTCTTGCAAATTATGTATGGGAACATAGTTATTTTTTACACAATACAAGATTTTTGACAATGTTAAATTATAAATTGGTGAAGAGTTATTTGTCCAGAGGTAAAAATTACAAAATAACTCTCAATCTCAACATGACATTCTTTTTATTATTTTTAACAATTACAAACAGATCTGATATTTAATTTCATTGATTTATATACAAAATATTTACATAAAATTTACAAGAATGACAGTTAAAATGTTTAAAAATCTGAATATTCCATCAATGTATGGTTAAAAATCATGTGATAGTTTATAGCATTTGATGTCTGAATAAGTGCCACCATCGAGAACTTTTTCCTTTAAATTTCATGCAACACCCTTTTTGTGCATTCTTCTTTTGATCCAGCTGGAAACTTTTCAGTCTAAATAAAACAATATACTTTCGGTTCACTGATAGCATTATTTGTCTTGATCTTCAGTCTTGTATACCTTTCTATATTCTTAATTCATCACAACGACAGTCAGATATATTCTAACAGTCCCATAAAATGTAACAAATCAGGTTTACCAATCCATTCCTTCCATTATTATATCTGATGATATGAAGTCCATTTAAAACAATCAAACCAATTTTTAATTTCAGTCATTATCAGAACTACAGGAGGGTCTGAAAAAGAAGAAAATTTATCATCATTCAGTGATTAAATAAGAGAAAAAAATCAACATTAGGAAGTAAAATTTAAAGCTGCATTAAGTTTTCCAAAGAAAAAATTAAAACGGTGCTAATCTAATTAACGATGTTCCTAATGAACAATGTTACATTTGGTTCAACGATAAAAGCTCGAATAAATACAGAAATTACAGTATTTACCCAGCGAGATGCAGCATTTGGGATCTAATATTAAAACATGGTTACGTCATCAAAAACCGGTCATTTAAACACAACTTTCAAAACGGTGAAATACCATAAATTAAACACAGAACTTCGTTGAATTTGTCATTTGTGACTTAGTAAGGGATACATAACACCATTTCAAATACATCTGGATATTAATGAAAGACAATTAATGCAATCTGTCATGTTTCAACTTCGATTCTAGTGTTTTCCGTACATCCGTGCGCATGCTCCAAGCTCATAATTACCATCGTAAAACACTGACCAACCGGTCAGAGGATTTCGTTTATTTACAGCTAAAAGAAATGAAATTTCAGAAAATGAATGTCACGGATAGTGGTTAGAAGATATCTATTTTTAAAAAAATATATTTTTAGAAAATCAAAAAAAATTCAGAAAATTGAAAAACTTAATGCAGCTTTAACTTTACTTGACATGTGAGAAATGAGCAAGGTTGAAAAATTGTCACTTATGAAAATGCTAGATGTAAAATTTTGTAATTTTTTTTGCAAATATCTATACTTTGTGTGTGTGTGTGTGCATGTGTTCACTTTTATCTAATTGCCCGTTTTATTGCCAATTTATGGTAAAAATTGTAATTTGCAACACTGGCGAAGCACAGTGTGAACACTAGTGTTATTTTCAATAAGAAAGTTTTGGTTATATTGAAATCTATACAAAAAAGTCTGTAAACATACCAAATAGTTCTACATGAATTCAAAAGCATGAATTTTGGTACAAAAGAAAACTAAGTTACAAAAGATCAGAATTATGTGGAAGGTTGATTTTGTAATGGCAAAATTTATTTTAGAAGCAGTGTGTCTGTAGCGAAAAAGGATGCCTATCTCATCACCCAAATTGAAATTTGTCAAGCTCCATGGACATTTCCAATGTTTGATTTTTTTTTGTACATATAAAGGTGTAACATGTTATAAAATAGGTACAAATCTGCCATCAGCTTAGTTTCCTAGAAATTGTCTATTTTATATTGTTCTTCTAAACCATTGCCATGATAAAATATTGATTCAGTAGTCCTATGTAGAACTGCTTGGTTAATTAGGATTTAAGTGGATCAGAAAATGAGGGAAAAATAAATAAATAAATAAAATGAGATGACAATCTACAACATGTGCAAGTGCTCACAAACTATAGAATATATCCACAAAATCCACATAACCAATCTGGTCTATAAACTGTCAGTCCAGCTATCTTTACAAAACATGACTAATATACAAACTTGATTTAGTTTTACTCAAAGTTTTAGTCAAGAAGGTTACTACTAGCAACTTAAAATATGGGTTGTTTAAATTTTCCTGAAATGATTTTGTCTTTTATACAATTGTGATTTCCTTTTAAGTTCATACAAATTAAACTCATTTCTCAAAGCAGAATTTTGTAGAAGCTGACAAATATCTCAAATAAGACAAACACAATTACCCTGCCTCCATTTCACTGTTTTGACTACTACTGCTACATCCTGGTTCCGATTCCTCTTCATCGGCTAAAGGTGTTGGTTCACTATTTTCTTTGCCTTTATTTGGAGACTGGAAAAATGATCCAATTCCTTTCTGCCATTCTGGTGTTGGTCTAGGACATACTGGGTTTACCACCTGCATACTTAGATGCTTTACCTGATGTGAGAGAAGTATTAAACTTAATCAAAATTATATATATATATATATATATATATATATATATATATATATATATATATATATATATATATATATATATATATTGTTAAACTGTAGCTTGTTATTTCAGCAGGTTTAAAATTTGACATGAATATTAGTTTATTTTGACAAATTTCAAGTTTTACTGATTTACAAATCGTCACTTATGGTAGTGTTTATTCTTGACTGATATTAAAAAGGACCATAGTTATTAAACTGCTGGCCTAATAAAATCTTAGTATAGAACACAACACACATTTTAAACATCTTGTTTAGTAACATTTGAAAGTCATGGTCCATTTTTGATTTAAAAATTTTAATGTAATGATGTATAAATTGGGTTGTTAAATTAAGAATGTACTGGTTCTTAGGGAGTTAAAAATGTGAAAAGGTGTCACTACTTAGGTTAATGATATCTTGAAAATGGGTCGAGGTAAAAAATATTGCAAAACTTATACAGCTTTATGTAGTGTTGCTATATATGAAATTTCAAGCTTTAAGACATTTTGGTTCATAAGATATTTAAGGTTTTTTACTTTGAGCTTGAAAGAAGACCAAGGTTAACAGTTTCAGAACAGCTTTGACCTGGAAATGTTCCTTGTCAAGTTTCAATATCACAAGTTTTTGAGAGCTTTTGAATAGCTAACCTTGATCATTTGCTTAGTGAGCTAAAAATGTTACAAATTATAGTGAACAGAAGTTTTGTACTAAATATACATGGTTATAACATAGTAAAATAATGTGAATTGCCATTACAACAATGTTCATCAAAATAAATTCTATGATGTGAATTATGGATAATCAATTACTGGTAAATCACTATAGTATAATAATCATACTCTTTGTAAATCTCATACTTGATAATTGGTTTATTCATGAATTATCTGGATCTTATTTATGAATTATTTGGATATTGCTAATATAGCTTAAATTTTCAATTGGGATTTCAGATAAAACATTTTAATTCAAATTTATAACAATTTCAAAATTTGCATTTTTTTCACAGAATAACATCAAAACAATTCTGAATACAGAGAATAAGTCACCAGTTTTAAAATGTTAGTAAAATAATAATAAGCACCCAAATCTATCACTCTGTTTATATCCTAGATGATTATGTGTGTGTATGTGTGTGTAATGAGGTAAACTGTGTTCTTAACCCAATCTATTGATATTGTACATAATATACAGCCTACTCTACATTTTCTGATTAATAATTTAAAACATGGGGACCAATGGTCTACTCAAGATACAAAATTATCTTAAAGACCCTTATACCTAGTAATGATAACAGAAAATATCAAATTCAACACAGCCTTACATATCCATTTTGGATCTTATCTATATAAAGGACAAGAATTCTACAGAATTAAATGTCTTGCCTGGTTAGTTTTTGATTGAGTAGAAAATATTTTACTTTAACATAAACTTTCACATTTTGACATGCCGCCTGACAACACTTGAAAAGTAACACCTAAGTCACGCCTTATTGCAATGACAGGTTCGACAAAAACAGGATCAAAAGAAAATACCCACTATTGCTCGGAGAGTTACTTCCACTTGTGCTTGGGGCACCTAAAACCTTCCTTGGTGCTCTAGCTGCTACAACTGAAACAAAAATAGGAAAATAGAAAGTGTTATGGAGTATGCATTTTGTCGTAATTAATGAATGCTAGCTGGAATATGAAATTCAGAGCATTTAAAACCCTTACTAATTTATTATGGTAATTCACAAGTCATACACAATCCGGAATTATATCACTGAAAAAATCATGAGGGGGTTAGGGTAGCAAATTCCCAGATCAGTCTATTTAATTGTAGGTATAATCAGTGTTGTTAGAACCACAAGTACTTGGTCTGTCATTTGAAGCATAATTTTTTACAGTGATTTTGCCATGGCCGTTAAAAAGTACCCTTGAGACTGGGAAAATATGGTTTTTATATGCTCAAAAATTTGAAGTTCATTGGAAAGATTTATTGTGACAAATCTAACATTTTTTGTCAGTCGGAACAGATATGAACAAATGGTTCTAACTTAAAACTATTTGATTGTGTCATCGTTAATTTTTGAGGAATTTTAGTGGTCAAATAAAGAACTTTCAGTTATATTTCTCAAGGTGATACTATCTTTATTCTGCAGTACAGTAATTCTAAGCAAAACAAAACCATATAAATTTCAAAGAAAATGGTCGTTTACCTTTACGACCGGCAGAACTTCCACCTGCATCTGCACGTGTCCTGACCATTTTGTAACGTTTGTTAAATGTCCACCTTCAACGTTGTCCAACGACGCTTCACTCGTCTCCCTCCTAACAGCAACTTGGCGGGTTATTGTTTATCCATAAATCCCGCGAAAATAATACGGAATTTACCGGACTTTGCCGACTTCATGAAATAAAATGATTATTTACAAAATAAATAAAATAAAATAAAATTATCAAAATCGAATGGCAAAATAATTCGGAAACTGCTAGTGCTTGTTCCCTTCCTACGATAGTTTCCCTACAGGTCATGTTAATCCGCACTTCGGAAACAGTTAAAGGGAAAGAACTCGTACAAGCAAACACTGAAATAGTTGATTAAAAAGAAAAAATTATTTCCAACTTGGTTCTTTATTTATAATAATAATAATAATAATAATCATCATCATCATCATCATCATCATCATCATCATTTTTAGATTTTAGTCCCAGATAACAGTCGGACAAATGTTCGGATT
>CM056597.1:2694254-2751640 GCA_029721355.1 Tegillarca granosa | reverse complement strand
TGAGTGTATCGGTGGACTAGATATCATTGTGTACCAATAATCTGATGACAACGTGCTCTTTATCGTCTGCTCACAAGCCGTGGTTTCATTTAAACAAATAAATTAATTGTAAAAAATTTGATAAGAAATTAGTACTAAAGTTTTATAACAAACAAATTTGTTGGTTAGATACGCCTATAAGAACGTGACGTATTTTATTAGGATATTGGCTGATAGATAAATAAACACAGGAAACAAATGCGTGAACAATATCTTGTATCGTAAAACAATATATCTAATATCATATCAGTATAAGAGCAATTGGTGCCAAACAAAAGATAAACTAAACACTATTATATCGTTAGGAAATTAGTATCTGACTATTTAGAGCATAGCATTAGTCTGTGTAATGTGTAAGCTCGATTTTGAATTTATTTGTTTATTTCATAAAAATCAGTTAATTTAAAAAATAAGCGTATGTTAATATAACACGTTTTACGTTGATTTACTTGTAAACATGATGAGTTTGATTGATTAGGTTGTCTGCACACTTAACAATATTCGGTGGCATAACACGGCGCGAAGCTGGAAGAGTGTCATAGCGTGTGACGTTTGAACAGTGTCTTGACGTGTAAAGTTAGAACGGTGACATGACGTGTAAAGTTAGAACGTTGCCGTGATGTGTGTAGTTGAAACAGTGTCATCAAGTGGTGTGGAAGTGTCATGACATGTCAAACATATGAAGGTGGAAGTGTCATCAAGTGTGGTGTGGAAGTGTCATGACGTGTCATTGAATGTGTCATAACATATGAAGGTGGAACAGTGTCATCAAGTGTGCTTTGGAAGTGTTACAAGTGTGGCGATGAAACATTGTCATGAAGTGTAGAGTGGTACATTGTTATGTGTGAAGTCTTAACTTTCGTGGTTTTTATTTCTTGTCTTGTTAGTTCATTCTTTGTTACCCTTTGTTGTTTTATCTTTAGCCTATTACATTTCCATCTGTAAGTTTCAGTATTGTATTGTCATGTGCTATTTTTGAATGTATTATTTCTAGGCTAGCTAAGAAATATTGTATCTTAAGTACTTTACAAACAAATCAGGAATACGTGTTCTAGTAACACTCGAATTTACAGTTCCAAAAATGCAGATCAATAGACTGAAAGTACATGTACTGAAATACATAATAGAAAGGAATATAGAACAATGAAGACTAATCAGAATAATGACTTCTAGTAATGGCCTTTATCTCCACTTACATTAGAAATAGTCATCTTGTTTTTAAGTATGGTTTTGTCGAATGAAGTAATAAAAAAGATAAAGGTCAAAGATCGTATAGCCTAAGTAACTGCTGACTTGGAAAATGTATCAGCTTTAAGACGAACCGGAGACTGTAGTGAACATACACCATGTATTGGATTTTTATATCGTGTGCAAAATATGTTTTCCATAAATAATTACGAATTAAGTGGTTATATGCACTATTAAGTTTACAACCTTGTAACTTAATACTAAAACTACTTATATCTTTAAACTAAAAACAAGAATCTTTTTGTTCTACTGATAAACTAGATTCATGGATATGTTCCGGTCCCTAAACCACCATCGATAAGTTCCAGACGATAAAGTAATCTCCCGATAAATTGCAAGCAGACAAAAAATCATGGATCATGGGCAAAGACTAAATACAGCACGTGCCGGTATTGTAAACAAACAAACAACACCCAAGATAAACTTATATTAACCCTATTAGGTTTCAGACAAACATCAAAATTACATTGAATTTTTAGGTAGGATTTGTTTAGGTCTTTATCTATTGCACATCAAAACAAACGCTGGAATAACCATGATTAATGTACATGTGGCACTTTGGAAGTTAAAATGTTGGAAAAATTTAAATTGTTTTAAATTACAAAATGATTTTAATCTTTGTTGTGAGTTTATTGTTTTTAAAATAAAAATAACCCTTTAATTTGATTTTTTGCTGATTATAAAATGTAAATGGTGAAAACACTTTTAAAAAAGACCTTAGGATAATATAGAAATTGCTTTTTTATGTAGAAGCAAGAAATAAAATAATATGCTATTGCAAATTATTCAATTTATTGTGTAAATACTTCAATTTTTTTAAAATATTGAATTAAAATAGTTATTTTATGATTTACAAATCACACACGACTGCTTATAAAATGAACATCTATCATCATAATGGTAATTTATTCAATTCTGCATTTATGCATCAAACAAAAGTCACAAAAACATTTAAAAAAAACAATTTTCAAATTTGGGAAAAAAAACCTTAAAGTAACTCCCACGTAATTTAATTTTGTTTTCAACGGAAATTTAATTCGCCGTTGAATTGTTTGTAAAAAAGAATAAATTATCCCACGTTTATGAGCATTTTTCTTCCTTAACTGAATTTGATAATATTTTTATGGTATTGCATATGAATTAAAAACCGCCTACATATTTTTTCTCTGAATAAAAAGAGCATGAATCACGAATAAGAATGTCCCGAAGATACTGAGATACGTGGTTAACTGTCGATTGTAAAAAACATTATAAATAAAATAATTTCATCTTGCATTGTATAAAATTCTGTTAAAATCGATGTGTTTTAAGGGAGAACTGTTGTATCTGTATATTTTATTCAATTTATTGTCAGTTTGTTTATGTAATATTGTATATTATATGCCCTCATGTTCCACTCTTTAAACTGTAACTGTTTTATTTCCGTATTTGGTTTGTATCTCAATATATATATATATATATATATATATATATATATATATATATATATATATATATATATATATATATATATAATTTTTAGTTCAATTTCACAATCAATTCAATATTAACTTTGACGGGTCTGTCTTAAAGTTGGCGATTTATTATTTTCAAAATAAAAAAATATGGTGTTTTAATAATTTTCGGAAATTTTTGAATAAATTTTTTCCAGGTATTTTCTATTTAATTTTATTTTTTGCGTTTTTTTTCAAATAATTTTATTTTTTATTTATTTATTTTTGCAATTGTCTAGTAAATAAAGTATCAAACATCTGTTATTTCAATATAACAGCTGATTAAGCATCGCTACCTCTAAGCGTCAGACGTCAGTGACATAGTTGTGACACTAATATAAATAGTTTAAAAAAAAATTTATTATTCTTAAAATCAATGCATCACTATCATTATAAAGTATATTAACATTAAACATCACGTGTCTGCATAATAATCAGCTAATATGGCACTTGCCACGCTTTGCACATGATTGATTTCGCTATGAATTCCCACACATAAAATTATTCAGGTTGAGGACAAGAACAGGTGTTTCTCAGGTAGAACAACGCTATGCGACTATGCATACCATCAGTGTCATCCCTTGACACGGTCCAATAATACCAACGCATTTCAACGGAAATAAATAGGGTCACGTGCCCATTGTTAAATGAGTGCATCATGGGAATTTCTATTATTTGAGAGCTCGTAAAGGTGTCAGTTTATGTTATTGAATATTCTTGTCATTCTCTCAAACAAATAAAGTGATGTTTAAATTAGTATTTTGTATAAGTGACACTGATTTAATATTTGTTATTAAGTGACAGAAATAACGGATTCCGGTGGTTTGTAAGAGTTAATTATCCCACTGTCAGTATAACTGCATTTGGTCAGGTGTTGTGTCAAATAATTCGTAATATTGGGTAAAAAAAACAGTACTTAGTTTGTCTAGAAACCAGTTTATCATTTAGGAGTACATTAATTAGTTTTGAGTTATTACAAGTTTAACCTGTGACAAAAGATTTTAAGTCTCGGGCCACAGTTAAACAATCATTTCTTAACTAAGATTTTTCTTAACTTTAATCTGTTAATTATGACTAAATTTTAATATTGAAAAAAAAAGTTTCGACAAAATTATAACACAGGATTAATAATATTTTGGGGCCTTTAAAGTGACTCCTTAAGATTCCAAACATCGTTACAATTAACAAAGTTATAAATATTTTTAATTTACCAGATTTAAGTTAATGAATGTCTTAGTTAAGGAATGATTGTGATACTTGGGCCAGTTGTTTAAAAAAAAATTAATTTAATATTTTATCATTTCTTGCCCCAGTTTCACAATCATTCCTTAACTAAGATTTTCCTTAACATATCACGGTTATAAGCTTGAAGTGATCTTCAAAATGACTCATTAAATTACCAAATATCTCAATAATTAACAAAATTATGAAGATTACAAATTTGTCAGTTTTAAGTTACAGGAAAATCTTAGTGAAAGAAAGATTGTGAAACTGGAAACTTGTACTTGTTTAAAGATCGGAAGATTTTAAAACTTGAGTAAATAAAATATATTTCTTTTTAAAATATAAATTCAGATTATTTTAAGATAGCTAAATATTTAATCAGGTTCTAAAATGACGGTGAATTATTATTATTATTAGTAGTATTATTAATTATTATTTTTACTTTACAAAGGATGAAATTTTAAAAAGTTGTAATAAAACGTTCAGCTTTACCAATGAGGACTGAGAAATTCTCGCCGAATTATCGAGTAATATACAAGTATTATTTATTTATTTATTTGTTTATTTTAATTACTTACTTACTAACTAACCCCTTATTATTTAAAAAAATGATATTATCAATGTTTCATGGGATATCATCACTTTTAAGTTTGCAAAAAAAAAAAGGGGGGGGGGGTGTCAAACGATCATTGAGTCCGGAGCTGATTGATTTATGTATTGACAAAATACTGTTTAATAATTAATATTCGAGATCTTATCGCCGTGTCCTATCATAATACGATATTAAATTCGTCTTTAAAAATCATTTTGTTTTACCTGGCATGAAAACAGATCATCAAAAAATTATTTTTACCTATGATGTATTGTGTCAATGTCTCAGTTTGGCTATTTATTGTTTGAGGGGAAATGAAAATGTTCACCAGAGCATTATAGTGATGTAGACTGCTAAAGACTATCTAGAAAATATATCGTGAGAAAGTTTCAGTTTTTTGACAAATCTCAGGATATTTTATATGAATATTTATAAGCAATTACTCGCGTTTATCTTATGGAAATTACCATTTAAAAATAAACAGGTGTACGTGAGAGTGTATTTAAATCATATTTACTTTTTAAATAACATATCAAGTTTTAGAGTTGATGGATAGACAGAATATATATCGGATTTTAAATGTTTTAAATGCGTCTAAATAACTTTAAATATGAAGTCGAACACAGAAATACGTTTATAATTGAACGTTTTGATGAAAGGTAAAATGGTATTTTATTTGACGTTGATGTATTGAGTTCAACGTAATACTGAGAACTTAACAGAATCATTATACAAAAAACAACTAGGGAGAGCTCGATAAGAAAACTTTTTGTCCCGGTCAGTGACGATGTCAAAACGCGCGAGTCCGGCGACAATTTAATTGAATTTATACGTTTGTCCACACATTCTGTCACGGGTTGATGTTTATTTAACACGTGGTCAACAACAATATTGACACGTTGGTTAAACCCTGGACATAGTACAATTATAGATTTAATTTTACAATTAATGTAAATGAAATATTTGAACTTTTAAAATAAACATGTAAACTAGTATTTGACAAGATTATAGGCTTTTAGAACGTGACTAGACATCTAATATCCGGATTTCCGAGATTTCAGTATCGTTTCCAATATTGTAATTATACCACCATAAGGGTTTGAGAAAAAGTTTTACCCATTGATTAAAAATATTTTTATTTCATATAAAAACGGTTGTATAAATTATTTTATTAACAACTGTATATTGTATATGAAGCATCATTAAGTTTAATTTCAGATGTCGATCATTATAAAATCTTCATTAACACTATTAGTGTGTTTGATAGTAAGCAACTAGATGTCCCAGCCTTGAAACTTAGTAAGCGAAAAAAAAATAGGATTACAACTTTAAATTAAAGGCTTTCCTGTGCACAGTGGAGAGAGAGAGAGAGAGAGAGAGAGAGAGAGAGAGAGAGAGAGAGAGAGAGAGAGAGAGAGAGAGATTTCTTTGACTCACGTTAAACATTGTAAGTTTTGAGATAGTAACGTAGTTGAGTTACATTTTGGTTCTTGCACATTAGAAAAACAAAATATTACAGCGACTGTTAAAACATGTTCTCATGCCACCACGCGGCAATACCATTACTGAAATACCAGATTAAAAAAGACGGAGTTTGCGGGGAAGATTTCAGTTGTGCATGGTCTTGATTTGTACTTGATTACAAGTATCAAATAACAACTGATACTAACACCTCTATTTTTTAACTAGCGGTCTTATACCGGCATACTGCCTCAAATAAAAACTGTAACCTGTTCAGTGCTAAACCGGAAAACAGACAAACAAAATTTACATTACTTCCTAGTGTTGAATGCGACTGAAAATTAGATGCATCACGTGCCTACGTGATGCATCATAATCCGATGATAATTTTAATACTGTATGATAAGTGACCTTAAACATGCAGAAAATTCTGACATCATTTTGGCAGAAATCTGTTCGATATCGATGTGTCATTTTCATATTGAGTAGAATTGCTCATGGTCATATAACCTCGGGTATTTCCGGTAAATTTACATTGATACCTTGTATCATTTACCTGCCATCTATTAGTAGATAAGATAACATGTGTTGTCACATATTGACATGTCGAAAAGTAGCTTGTAAAACCGAGTGCAAAAACAAACGTGAGTGCGAACCTCGCGCACAGAATACAAAAAAAAAAAAAAAAAATGCAATTATCGAAAATTGGCGTTTCTAGCTTGAACTCGTTTGTCGCCGGTAAAGCACCCAGATGTTTGATATAATTTAAATAACGACAATTGATTTTTGTAATAATTCATTCATTTATTTATCTTTATTTTTCTGTCTACACATGTAGACACTATAATTTGATATTCTTAATTCAAGTTAATTTTTTTTTTCAATTTTCTTTAAAATTTAATGATTTGAAAATAAATAGCCTAATAATAAATCAATTAATTAAATTTGTATTATAAAATTAACAATAATATTAATAATAATGATCAAAATTATACTTCAAATATATGTATGACAATTAGTAATTTTTTCGTAATACTGCTAGATTATAAGTAAAATTTACAACATTTACCTATAATAATGACCTAGTTTTAAAAATATAAATTTTCTAGAAAGCGTTTATGATTTTATTTTTCTACCATACAAAACAAATTTGACTACTTAAATAAACTTGTACTTTTTTATCCTTTATAAAAGTATTTATCGTATCAAATTAATCTGCCATGTCCCTTTTCCCGGAAGCAGATGTTTAAATGGGGATCTTGTGGACAGGATCACTTTTTAAATCATAATGACATTCTTACTATCCACTGGAGGCAGTTTCCCACGACCCAACACAATAGTTTAAATTCCAACATACACAAGGCAAACTTATAGATAAGGTGGTCGCGAGACATTTTATAAGCCCTTTGTGAGGCACAAAGCTTTATCGAGGGTCATATTTACACAGTTAGTCAAGCATTCATATGTACCTGAGGGCGGAGTTTTCCCACACTGCACCATAACCACCAAATAATCGTCATGGCACGTGCTGCTATTTAGTCAGCAATTCTGATTGACATTCCTTCGGTGTACCGTTGAAAACCACCTGCTTTGAACCAATGGCATTCCAGCAGGCACGAGACCATAAACTTTGACCCTTGCATCGCGCGTGCTGATTGGTTGGATGTAATGGATTCTTACCGTGGGAAAGGGCATCTACATACCTTTAGATCTGACGTTAAACATGTGCCATGAACTATAAAAAGGCCGTTTTGGCATGTTGAAGTTATTATTGACTTCAAACATTCACTTGGAAGGATCGTTATACTTAAAAGTGAAACTGAAAAAAATGTCGTTAAGTTCACCAGAAATGTCTGAAAAAGACAAGAAATCATCTCTTAGAAAGGTAAGTATTCTTAAATATATTAAATACATTTACACATAAATTACAATCAATTATCTTATTTTATTTATTTGTTGATGTTTTTTTTTTTGGAAAAAGTAGTGTTTCAAAAAATATTTTATAATTTGAATAAAATTTACATTATAAATGATTAACAAGTCAATTAATGAAAATGTAGCATTCTCATTTATTTATTTATTTATTTATTTATTTATTTATTTCAGAGTAACAAACCTATTATGGAAAAAAGACGAAGAGCTAGAATCAACAGTTGTTTGCTACAGTTAAAAACCCTTGTATTAGAGGCTATGCGAAAAGATGTAAGTATTCTTATATCATTGTTTACGTTCACTAAATACACATCCCTGCCTAGGAATTTGAGTACATTTTCTAAGAGTACATAGTTTTTCTACTTGAGTAGTTAAGACAATATCTACATTGTAAGGTTAACTTATTAATTTTTATCTTGATGGGTCTCGGTTCTGTTATTCAAAATTAAACTGGGCCACGGATACTCTAGGTCAGTTTTAACTGACCCGTCAAATAATTAGTTAAATGACTAATCATTATTACATCTAAAATTATTGGTCATTCTATTCCTCCCGGCCTTTTTATTACCCCCTCAAGTGATAGCTGATATCTATCAATAGAATTTAAAGGTTTTTTTTTTTTAGAAATAATATATTGGACCTTACTTGGATCGTGCATTGTGATATTATATACGGCGTGTGTCAGGGCTTTCATACTCGTATACCTTACGAATGATTTTCTATACTACGTCACTGGTGGTTACCTCCTGGTAGGCGATCCCACTGAGTGTAAACTTCCAACCTTATTCGATGGTCTAATTGATTTACAATGAGATAATGTTATATCATTTTACAAGTTCATATCACATGTACTTATGTAGCTCTTAATTGTCATCTATTGTAGAGTTCACAATATTCCAAATTAGAAAAGGCAGACATTTTGGAAATGACAGTAAAGCATTTGAGGAACTTGCAGCGACAACAGATGACGCCAGCATTAGCTTCAGACCCTAATGTTGCGGTAAAATACCGAGCTGGATTTAACGAGTGTGCTAACGAAGTGATGCGATATCTTGGATCAGCTCAAGGAATTAACAATGACATTCGTTCACGATTAGTTAATCATTTGACAAATTGTTCACAGACAATGAACCCATTACCTCAACAACAGACTCCGCAACAACAACACATGCAACCACTTAGTGTTCAAATCCCACAACAGAACGTCAACACAACGCAGACACCAACCACTGGACTTCTAATGCCGGGAAATATTACTACACAATCTACAGCAAATGTGCACGTGCAATCTCCCGGACTTATCAATGTTTCTCCTATGAGTTTGGACAATAAAACCCAGTTATCGGGTTCATTCCAGATTGTGCCGAACCGTGTTTATAATGGACCTGTAGCCGTATATGTTGGGCACGTTAATGATAATCAAAATAATGCTAAACAAAGTTTGCCGATTTTCACGTTACAGATGCCACCTCAAAACGTCACAACTTCTCCATTAAATAAAAATAAAGAAAATCTTGACATTTTAACTAATTCAAGTAGTGATGTTCTCTTCCAAAGATCTAAACATTTTCAAGACTTTATTAGTAACCAGAGACTAGCATCATGTGATGTAAAATCGTTTGATGAGAAACTATGGAGACCATGGTAATTAAATGGTTGTGCCAGGACACTTTTAGTGCCAGAATATTAAAACGTATTGATGACTTTTATATTGAAAGTAATCATAAACGAAAAATCGACAACTTTCAAATTTTGAAAGTAAAAACATAAAATTTGCCATTTCTGAAATAAAATTATTCAGTGCTATCAAACGGGATGTTTTCATCCAAATATATATATTTTTGTTAAAGATTTGATATTTTTATGAAACATATATAAAATTGTTATCATATTTATAAATTGTTGTTGCGTTTTCAATTTATTTAATTTAAATGTTCAAGGATCTTGCATAGATCTTTTAGAAAAAAATAACTAAAATTCTAGCTGAAAATACTTGTACTTGAAAATAGTAGAAATAATCCCGACCACTGATTATCAAACCTGAAACGACACGCCTTAATCAATATTTTATGAATCGTGATTCGAAGCGATACAAGAAAATTCTCTAATAACAGTTTTTTTAATTGGCATGTTAATAAAACGGTTTTGTAAGAATTTACATGTGCTACTTTTGAATGCCGCATTCTAAAAATTTCAGAAGTATCGCATGGAAAAAACATAATAAATACTTGTGTTACCAGTGTCATTTTCTAATAGAATAATGCATTCAAAATCAGCACATGGCACCAGAAAAATATGACGTTATATAATATTTTAACTTTTAAATGCTTTAAAACTGGAGTTATGAGGTTACGATTCTATAACTGTCGCATCGCGCCTTTTATGTTAAAATAAATATAACGTATCGCTAGAAAAAAATGCGATACAATTGCACATCTATTGTTTATCGTTTTTCCTTATTGCTAGTAATCTCTTAGATTGGTATGTGTACAACATCAACAAATTCTTATCTTTTTTTTGTTACGTTGTAACTTTCTGTAAATAATTCTGTTCTACTTTGTTTCTGTGAGCAATCGTGTTGGCCCTTAACTGCTGGTATATTGGCCCGCAATGTCGACAGATTTACCTCGTAGTCCGTTTAGACGTCTTAGCGGCAACCAAGCAAATGTAACTCATTGTGTGACGACTGTTATGTCGACAGTTTACCTCGAAGCCCGACATACCCTACGTCCTAGCGGCAATTGAGCAAAAACGACTCTCCTGGTGAACGGGGTTTACTGTTACTAAATTTAAGTTCGGACCAACATAGAATCAAACCCTGGTAGATCTAAAAATGCCGCTTTCCATACCACGCTTCCATTCTGTAACGTCTAATTTTAACACGTGTTTGCTTGTAGTATTAGGTACTATTTATTCACATAGATACAGGCTGATACGTCACATATTTATATAGCTGGTGTCGCCTCAATGTAAGTGAAATAATCTATAACTAGAAGATTAGCTGACTTTGTAAGTACTAATGATGGACCGTTACTAATTAGAGTTCAACTTTTACCAAAATTTGAAACTGGTAAAATATTGTCTTAAACTTTCTTAAAAAGCTGTTCATTACATTACGAAGAATACGAGTGTAAACCACTCTTAAAGTAATCCTTTCAATGTAACATGTAAGTCATGTAGGAAAAGTCCAAAGTTCCGGTAAATAATAATAATAATAATAATAATAACATATGTAACTATTTATAAAATAACAAAATGCCAAATAAGCAACCACTATAAATCTACAGAATTTGTCTCATTATTAGAATAGTTTTAAAAGTTGTTCTTAAAACATCAAGTTGCCTTAATTCGGATACCGCCTGTTACTTTTTGTAAAGGGACACAAATAGGGTCTCCATACCACGTACACTAAATCCAAAGTAGTCGGGAAGCTAACTATAAATGCTTATTCAAAGTTTTGTACCTCTTCTAAAACCTTTGTTGAGTTTGGTTCTGTTTCATTATCGATGTGACGGTGAAAGTTTTATGTTCATGAACTAACTTTTGAGTCCTCAACAGGACACCTTCTCAATGGTGTTAAATAGACAGACAAACTTTTGACATTTCAAAGCCGCTATCTGCATACATGAACACGTAAGCGCTTTAAACGGGAGACCAGTTTTGTCATTAGAGTATCTTCACACACACACACACACACACTCTCTCTCTCTCTCTCTCTCTTCTGAAACTTGAGACAGGGATCTGTATTAGACTTGTTCTCATAATGTATTCGCGATCGTTCTATCATATACCTTTTTTTTTAATTTTATCATTAAAAACATTAATAAAATAAAAGATGACAATACCATGTATGATTTAAATGTATTGAATGATAAAATAAATAAATATATATATATATATATATATATATATATATATATATATATATATATATGGTACATTATATACAGTTTCTGAACCGCAAGATTTTCTTTAATTTAAATTTAGCAAATTTCAGTAATTTTTTTTATATGTATTTGAACATTTTTGATAAAACCTAAAGAAAAAAATGTTTAACTAAATGATTTTTAAAATTACATCATTAATGTCCATATCTCTTTAAAATTAACAATTATAATGCCGGCCGATTTAAGACGAGGAAAATCTCAGTTAAGAAATAATTGTAAAACTTGGACCATATACACTTTATCAGTGCTGAGACTAGACCTAAGATGAACCAATATAACAAACTAATTAATATATTGCCATCAAGGTATTAACATATTTCATTTCGTGATTTTATTCCGTAAGTTAATACAACTTATTGGTACAAAACGACTATAACAATAAGTACTGAAATGTTCAGTAGGGTACATTATATAGCACATATTGGCGGATAAAAAGCATACATTTATATAAATATAACAGGTTAACAATCATTTCGGATATGGACAGCTTTGTGAAGATATTTACCTACATTACCGTGAAAGGCGAACCTTGGGCGTAGATTTTAAAGAAAGCGACGACCACTTTATTATAGGTAAAGGGGAAGAACTCTTAAGAACTCCTTAATGAAAAAATTGGGTTTCACTTAAAATTAATATTGTGACAGTTATAAAAAATGAAGTGAAATATGAAGTAAATATCAATTAATACTTCTAATAAACAAATAATACAACATAATTAATGCAATCACGATACATTTTGTTGCATATGCTATGAGTAAAATTTTAATTCCCCATAGTAATAAGTGCCCGGCTAGCTCAGTCGGTAGAGCACGAGACTCTTAATCTCGGGGTCGTGGGTTCGAGCCCCACGTTGGGCGTTATTTTTTCCCTTTTTAAAATTTGACCATCTGCTATACTGAATAAATCTTTTTTCTATTATTTTTTTTTTTCAATTTTGAACAACATTATCAATAGTTAATTGTAGAAAAAATTATATTATTCTTTAATATTATAAAAGGTTGATATTTCTATTAAAGTCTGTAGGTGTTTGGAGTGTTGTAGTATTTAAAAATATAGCAAAATAAGGACCTTTGTAGCCACGTTATGATTTCTGTCTTCCATTCATTTGATTTCCGATATTTTTCCGATTCAATGTACATTGTCACAATAATTTCTTAACTTAAATTAAGCAAAATTTTGCAAACATTTTTGACAACACTAAAGACACGTGTTTATCAAACTGGATTCACGGATCTTCAAAATGACACCTTAAATTTCATTATATCTTAAGAATTAACAAAATTATTAAAATTACAAATTTCCCAGATTTAAGAGAATAAAACCTTAGTTACAAAACGATTGTGAAACTTGACCCAGAGTTTATTATATAGATCCGACTTTAATCTATCTTGCTTTCAAATGTAGTTTTATTTACGGAGAATGACACGATTATTGTCACGTGATACAAATTTTAGATGTGTTACTAAATTGGGTTTAATCATTTGTAAAAGTCAATCACAGTTACATTCTCAGCTTAACTTCCAATCTGTATATTAAAATGAAATAAGAAACTGATTTTGATTACGGCATTCACAACACAACGCAAACTTATAAATTCTCCGTGACTTTTACATGATAAATTCCAATATTTCCATGATTTCTTGAATTTTGAAGCACCAATTACAGTTAACAAATTAAATTTCCGCACTGAAATAACAAATAACTATCGTCGCTAAACAAGGCATTGTACTCAATGTTTAAGTGAAAACATCTTATATTATTACAATCATTTCGATATTTCCGTCCCAGAATTATTTTTTAAAACTATTTTAATTTCCAATACATGCCGGAACTTTTTGTCAATAGCTGTCTCTGTAGTTCCAAAAAAAAAAAAAAAAAAAACTTTTTGTCAATAGCTGTCTTTGTAGTTCCAAAAAAAAAAAAAAAAAAAAAAAAAAAAAAAAAAAAAAAAAAAAAAACTAGATGTGTTCACTGAAACGATGTAGTGTCATATACCACTTTTTGAATGTATTTTTATTATTAAATTCAAAAAATGGTATATGACAGTAGAATAAATTGTTATATCTGGCTTTACAATTGAAAATTAATAAATAAGTAGTGAATTTGCAATTTTTGAATTGTATTAATTGTATTAATATTCAAAATGACACCTTATATTCCACAATGTCTTAAAAATAAACAATATTATTAAAATAACAAATCTACCAGAATGTTTGTCTTAGTTAAAAAATACGATTGTTAAACCAGACCCACTTTCATAATCATTCCTTAACTAAGATTTTCCTTTCTTTTGGCAATCTCTTTTTAAATTACAAATAAACATTTGTGATAAAACTAAATACAGATGTTAAAACTTGGAGTGATCTAAACAATTAACTAAGTTATTAAGATTTCAAATTTGCCAGATTTAATTTAAGGAAAACCGGCTTGGTTAAGGAATGATTGTGAAACTACATGTATCTTAAATCCATCTTGTTTTCAAATGTAGTTTTATTCACAGTGGCTTGGTGTCAGGATTTTTGTGTTTTAAAAATTATTTATTGGTGTTTTTATAGCATGGTACTAGTTCATACGGCATATCGATAACTTTGCCTGAAATCCATTTTTAACAAACTTAAAAAAATTCCGAAATATAACATTAAAAGACACAAGGGATGAAAGTCGCCATTTTAAAAGTCTACCCCTCGCTTGGAAAAAAAAATCGTGAAAAATCAGACGATCCATGTTTTCAGATAATTTTCATCCGTTTCAACTTTTAAAAGCCTGTTCTTTACATTCCTATCTCCGTTTTCATCAAAGCAATCATTACTCCACAATATCAAAAAACGTCTTGCCAGCGTCTCGGACTCTTATTTAATAGGAGTAAACAATCAATAATTATCTGAATTTTTCCACCAAACTCAAAATCGGACAATTTCCAGAGAAATGCAACGTTCTTCTTGTTGTCTTTGTAAAATCACCATCACCACATTATAAAATCTCAGAACGGGAGAACCCCGACAAGGGACGCAACTCGCGAACGTAGAGGTGCTCTCGGTGATTTTGTATTGCTGCAATGGTAATTCCAAGTGGAATTTACAAAGACAAAATTATATTTTCCGTGATTGTTACGTGATAATTTCCAACATTTCATTTTTTGATGGTGCGAATCAACACAACAACAAGTGAACTTTGAATCACCAATTATAATACAAATTAAATTTCCGCACTGGAATACCTATCGTCTCTCAACATGGCATTGTATTTAATGTTTAATTAAAAGGATTTTGTATTATTACAATCATTTCGAAATATCCTTCCAGAATAATTTACACTATTTTAATTTCCAATACATTGATCTTTTTGTCAATAGCTGTCTCTGTAACTCAAAAAAAAAAAAAAAAAAAAAAAAAAAAAAAAAAAAAAAAAAAAAAAAAAAAAAAAAAACTAGATGTGTTCACTGAAACAACTTACAGTAGCATAAATCTCTTTATCTGGCTTACAAAAGTGAATTTGCATTTTCGACAACGTCCCTTAAATTCCTGACGGTTTTAATTTTGAAAACTTTCAAAATAAAGATCACTTTACGATTTACGTAATGGTCATAAACGTACAATGATGTAATTATGGGCCTTCAATAACTTTCTTCAGTGTATGCTTTCTTTTTAATGCTACTGCTTCTCCTTCACACAATTCCTATCTGCTCCATTCAGCAAATTTTAGTGTATGGAACTGTTCTTTTTACCCAAGTCCTTTAGAGACGCAATGAAAATAAATTACGCCTGTAAATGATGACAGGGGTTGACAAGACAATATTACTATAGCTTATAAAGTATAATTGTTTTCACGTGTTCATTTTGACTTTTCATGAAGTAATGCATTCAAAAGTTAACACATGACACTATTGATAAATGATTTCTGTCATTACGTTCAATATTAACGAGTTTAGACGAGGTTTGTCGGAGAGGATGATGCGGGTTGTCCGTAAGTTAAACTATTAAACATCTGTCAATTATTATAACAATTCTATTTTAATAACAAATAAATTCTTGATTTATTATAATCATATGTTATTTATGTGGTTTCATTTGGTCAAATATTTATTTATTTATTTAATTTTTACACAGTTGTTGGAAAATAGACTGTGTTTTTAAAATGTCCTGACTGTAGTAAAATATATCCAACTTGGAGATTTAATTTCAATTGGTCATTGCTGTTAAACGTGCAAATTTTTTTTTGCCACAACTATAAGCTTTTATAAGATAACACACCTGTTTATGGAAAATTTTTCAAAACGTCAATTAATAAAAAAAGTTCTTAAATATTTTTGTTACAAATAAAAGCATAATATTCGCATCATTAAATGGAATTTAAAAGATTTTAAAACCTGTCGGTTACTAGTATTTTGTATCAACTTCATACAGAAGTGTAATTATGGTCGCAAAAAATCGACAAGTTTTTCATTGACATGATATTTAACGAAAATTGATTAATTACACTTTAGATTATTTTCAATTCACCGATTTTTCAACGACGATTTCGACCGCGAAATATTACGTGAGATGTCAGTTTGTAAAGGGATTTCTTTCTGCCATAATAAGATGATTAGAAGCTGAAATGAGATCCAACTGGATTTTCGCTGAAAACAAAATCTTTCAAAATATCAACTATCAAACAAGATCCGAGAACAATAAAACATCCCAAATCAGTCGAAATAGAAAAAAAGACCCGTATATAAAACCTATATAAGATACTGACAACAGATGAACACGTGCTTGTTGACAAATCTGGCACTAATAACCTAATATCTATGTTATTAAATGATACTGGCCACCCAGATTTATAGATGACACGAAGATCCCTGGAGAAGTAATAAGGGATAGATGATCTAAGTTCTGTTGTAGGATTTCGTGTCATCATTGGATATCTTTGACAGTGTGATGAAATCGATTCTAGTCATTGGTAGTTACTAAGTCACCAATCAGGAATATTTGATACATAAAAACCGATACGATATTCGATACATTTCAAAATAGTCACGTACTGGCTCTATTTGACAATGGAAAAATAAGTTATATACTGTCTCAAATTCGCAACTGTTGAATTACAACATGTCAGAAACTTGATGCCATTTTACGTTAAATCAACCAGAATATATCTAAACAGCCAAGCCTGCATATCTGCTAGGAAGTTATATGTCCAGCTTGACTGTATATTGTAAATATGGAAACGGACAGTTTTTTACAACTATACTTCACTATAATGTACCGGACTCTGTAAACGAAGCCCGCGTCTATTTATCACGGTGCATATCACTGCCTAGACTTGAATCTCAGTCGAGCAGATTCCAGCGCGAGAAAGTTTGTCAATTCGCCTACCAAAGGTCGTTCTGTTACCCGGGAATTAGAATTTCCTACTCCAGTGAAAGAACCTTGACTGGAGCAGAAAACACAATTACCTCCACACCACTCCATGCTATTCCATCCCAGTATTATGTGGTCTTATTATCAGTGTGTGTGTGTGTGTGTGTGTGTGTGTGTGTGTGTGTGTGTGTGTGTCATTTTTTTAAATTCAAGCCTAAATCGATAGTATTTATTTTTGTAAATTGTATGCTCTGTCATATGCGAAATGTTGAATTTGATAAAATAAAATATTCTAAATTTCGCATTTGACAGTACGATTAAATTCGGCTAAAAGTCGCATTATATAAGCGAAAATAAATTAATTGAATTGAAAAACGTATTCACTTTCGTATGCTATGTTGTACTGATACAACTTTGTTAATTATACATTATATTTTCAAATCTATATTTCTGTAAGAATAGATAAAAGAAAAAAAATTCAACTGTGTCATGTGCTACTTTTGAATTTTTATGAAATAATACAATTCAAAAGTAGCACATGACAATTAATTGTCATGTGCTACTTTTGAATTGTATTATTTCATAAAAATTCAAAAGTAGCACATGACAACTGCATTGATTTATTTAAAAACAATTAAAAAATAATAATAATAATAAAGAAAAAAAAAAAGAAAAAAATGAAAGAAAAAAATGGCTAAGCACTTAATATCGGTAATGGAAGTAAAAGTTAGAATATCGATATTAGAGATTTTCAGATAAAAACTGTTCAATTTTGTTATTATCATATCAATAAATCACAAAATAAAACAGATTTATGACCACCCATATGATGGTCATCAGGATACGGGACAAAGAAGTAACATTTTGACATTTTCAGTTAAACATCACAAAGAGAGTTCAAATTCAAATGGTCAGGTCGACCTGTAGTGGACCTTCTGACATATGTTTTAAAAAAGTTCTAAGATTTCTGGCAAACAAGAGTCACCTTAGACCGGATACTTATCTCTCATAAATTAACATTTTTACTTTGAACAAAATCAAATAGAAGAAGTCAAGAAGAGTATTGAATTAAATGTTCAAGTGTTTTGTAATTAAATAGGGATGAATTTTAGAAGTAAAAGGCATCGTTTTACAACAAACACAGAAAATATAATCTTCTTACTTCACAAATACTTGTTTACACAGTAAGAAGCCATAAAGTAAGTATTGTATTTCAATATATACAGAAATGTCAGGTCAATTCGTCCCTTTTTGACCAAGTTCAATTCGTGACTGTAATTTAAATCAAATATCCTCGAGCAATAGGTGTTAATAAATCCAATCGGAGCTATTGACCCCGAGTCACGTAGGGGAGATAACTGTTATATCGAAACACAGATATATGGCGACCTCTAGCGCCCTAAGGCTCTTATCAAAACGTCTTATATGTTTACTTTTAATCGCTTTCAAGAGAAAACGAACATTTTCTTCAGAGGGACTTGGTATAGGATATCTTGATACAAGCCTTTCACCTTGGGTTTTCAATTTTTAACCTTTCAAGGAAGATAAAGACTATCTTATATCGTGGTTGTAAAAAGAAAATCATTTATCTAAACTTAAGTATTTTCACTTTGATTACATGTTGATAATCTCGTTATATACAGGTGTACCAGGAAAGATTTTGCAATCCTTATAGAAACAGACAAATGTGCCACCACCATCCCCTAACCACCCCCCCCCCATTCCCGCGCGGGAAAATCCTGCTTTTCTGCTTTATATAAGATCTGAATCGAAATTATCATGTGTTCAATAATTTTTTCCTGATCGAACATAATCTAAGACATCAATATTTTGTTAAGCCTTTCTTCACTTGACATATTTTACCAGTTTATGGAATGGAGTTATCTAGTGTTCTAGGAATTATTATTATGGAAATGGAATGGCATATAATTGCTTCATTCCATGGATTTTGACGTAAGCGTTTTCTATAACCACGTGGTACGATGGGTTTTTTTTATCAATGGTTAATTGTATTTTATAATTGTCTCTCATACAAATGTTTTAATGTATTAAAAACTATACATGTAATTATGTAATAAAAACATTTTTTTTAGAACAACTCGCCCCATAACTGATAGCCAATTACAAATTGATCGTGGTATTTACATGGTAAACTTAGGCTAAACCAAAATTGTCATGGTGCAGATAATCCACCCACCTAAAGGTAAAAACTCTTAAAATAGAAGAAAGAGTTTTGGAAATGTAAAGCTTGTACTTGACAGCAGTATTCGGGACCAAAAGTTTACAAATACAAATCAATGATAAAGCTTACTTGTTTAAATGTTTCTTACTGCAATTAATGTAAAGAATCTGCAAGATAACTTAAAAAAGTTTTTTTTTTAAATGCTGGGTATTTAACAATTTTATAAAAGTTTAACGGTTGTTTTGTTTAAAAACCAATTAAATATTTTTACATAAAAATAGCTTTTTTCGTGAAGTTTACAATCTAAATAAGTAAGATTCTAATCCCTCTCGATCAGGTTCTATTGTGACAAAGGTTGTCAGTCCGTTTGATAAAGATCATTGTTGTTTTCAGGTGACGATTCCTCGAGCTCCACTGTACCAGAACTGAACAGCTCGATATTAATTAAGGAATCTTTAAGGAAGACCTAAAACACCTCAACTTCACTCCACTCCTTTTTCGGAAATTGTTTAAACAATTTAGTCAATTGTTTGACAAGATGCGGAAAGATAACTATATATTGGGACTAGTGTTCGGACGATATTGGGACAAGTGTTCGCGACTTCGGACGATATTGGGACCAGTGTTCCCGACTTCGGACGATATTGGGACCAGTGTTCCCGACTTCGGACGATATTGGAACCAGTGTTCGCGACTTTGGACGTTTACTAAGTTCTCCAACAAGTTTTATCATCAACTTTTTCATAATTGCATGTACTTATATGTTATAAATTTCTTAATGTTTTTTCAAGTAATGCAATAAAAATCGCAATAAAACAAAATAAAAGAATAAATGAATTCACAAATCACATAACCAAATGATCACCATTATTTTTTTTACAAAATTCTAACGCTACAATTGATTAAAAACCAATAATACTCTATCAAGAAGATTCTACAGTGGCAAATGAGCCAGACCATAATAAATGCCTTTTAAACATTTTTGTTATATACATGTTATTCATATAATGGTGTTTCTATTATAGGTAAGAAGCCCGTATTTTATAATTACTACAGGTTGGGATAGCATCCGATTCATTGCTCACCATTAAGAAGTGGAGTTTTTATTGCCAATAACGTATTCTACTAATCGAGTACTTTTATACTTTAAATTTACTTGTAGTATTTACTTCTACAGTTTGATTAACTACCATCATCATTTATTTTTGTATTTTACTGTAAATATGTATGGTCTATAAAATGGATTATGACATTATTACAATCACCAATAATTGCAATATAGAGTTAGAGTCTTTGAAATAAAAATAAAAATAATTTTTTCTGTTTTGTAATGTCTATATTTCAAGTATTAATGTAGTAGTCACTGTTAAATTTAGTAATTTCTTAAACTATATAAAAAAATATAAACGTTTATTGAAGTAACTGTAGCGACGCCAAATGATACAAAAACACATTTATTTTCTGACATCTACAGAAAATACCTCCAATAACGCAATAAAATAACATGGATCCTATTGCCACGGACTTGCCTAAATTCAATGTCTAATCTTTTTTTCATACTTTTCTTCAAGAAGTATAAAAACTTTATATTCCCACGATAATAAAATTGACTCAGATATTTGACATACAATTATGAAGTAACAACTGCTACTAAGTAAAGATTTTCTGACAATAAAATGCACGTCTAACAAATAATTATATCTGTGTGATGAACAATAATCGTTACTGTAAACGGGGAGTTACAATATATGTTGCCACTTGTAATTCTCGAAGCTTTAGTATAAAGTTAATTATACGCTATGCCTGTCATTTCTTTGAGTTTAAATGTTCTAGCGTGAGTAACAATTTGATAGTATTATATAGTCCGGTCTAAAATTAAAATTCATTATTATGAAACGAATACAAATCGTAAAAATATTTCACAATTTGCAAATTAAAACTCAACATAAGAACGTGACAAAACGTAGCCTCTAATCAATAAAGTAATCACCAGTCTCCTTATAAAAATATTTCTGCAGCTTGAGCGGATTAATTGTTTCACTGTATAAAGAAGTTCCGCTTTGACATTTAGTCCGAAGGTAAAATGTGATAATTACCAGGTTATTAGGATGTTAAAACCCCTATTGCCCTTGTATTAGTGTCTCGCGTTAACAGATCAAAGAATTATACAAATAACAAGTTGTGATACTCTTTCAAAATATGCTTTGCAAATCTTTCTTTTTATTTATTCATCTGACCCTACAGCTGTCTGTCATGTCATGATCTTTGACCTTTTTCATAAAGACACGCGCTACAAAGGTCAAGGGTCAAAATGGACATATTGTAATCAAATCAAATGACGACCGAAATAATGATGAGAAAGTCTTAGTCGGCTAATAACAACCAGACAATAGAACTGTGTGAGGCATTCCAACTTAAAACGTATAAAGTTACATTCTTCCAAGTATGTGAAACGTTTAAAATACATCCGGGTTATTTTAGTCAAAAAGACCCTAATGCATCATAAAACCGACACGTGCCAGTTGGTTCTTGGACCAAATGCCAAAATAGATTTGAAAAATGACATTGAATTATTGAAAAGTTAACGTAGGAAGTCGTGCGAATTTTTCTGCCACCACAAATAAGTGTTTTTTCGAAACATTGGATGACTTGTCATTCGTTCAACCATGAAACGATTTGATAGTTGATGGTGAAATCAAAAGGTCACGTGGGTAAATTACATGAAAGATATAACAATTATAACTGATGTTAAAATAAGCCAACCAAATAATGATTTTTAACATTTATCATAAATCAAACAAGAAAAAAAAAGAAAGAAATAAAAAGTTATTCATATAACTGTGCGTCAAATTAAAAAACGTATTGTCAGCGTAAAAAAAGAAAATTTCAGCTACAAAATATACTTTGAAAAAATAAGAAAAAGAAAAAAAGCATTAATGAGGCTAAATGGTTAGGTATATCGAGACAAATGAGTAAAGACAGACAAATAGCAGAATGCTATTCAGAGATATTGTTAAAATGTATCGTAGGTCTATATCTCGAGCGTTTAGATTTGTTTTAAATAACAATATATATACAAAAAATTTAAAAACATTTAGCTATATATACTTGCTGAAATATGAACAAATCAATTGTGTTCAGACTGAAGGGAGATCTATGGATTTGCATTGGTTCATTGATAAAAGAAGAATGTTTTAAGAATATTTAATGAATACTTTATTTCTTCGAATCAAATTACTTCAGAATAAAACCTTAGAAATCAACAGTATACCATGTCCAAAGTGACAAGCTTTATACTATTGTCAGTGTGTAGATGATAATGAATTATGTAAAATTAAGGACAATCAAATAATCGTATAGTACTGTCATATACCACTTTTTGTATTGTCATATACCACTTTTTGAATGTATTTTTATGATGAAATTAAAAAAGTGGTATATGACATTACGTTTAAGTAATCTGATTATAATCATAACATGTAACAATTGACCTCTACACACATTCACAGTTGTCACACAGAGTAAAACGTTGCTGGTTAAAGGAAAATCAATTTTAGTTTATTGGATTTTCAAAGAAAATTTTGCAGTTTTCACTGTCACAAATACATTGGCACCGACAGTATTTAGTATTGTCGCTGTATTGACTGGTTGTGTTCGTTTGTTGTTTGACGATCTTTGTTTTATTGGATATTGTCAAGTTTTTTAAGTTCAAAATTATTTTTAATAATGTATATTTTGTTAAATATGATACTAATGGAAGTACACTGAAAATTGTTAAAACCGGATTACCTGCTTTCCTTAACGTATACATCTCATTATTGTTGCTTCAATTTCTGACGTTTTTAAATGAAAGAAGAATGCCTCCTCCAAAAGAAAATTTTTTAAATCTAAAAGATTAAAAAGATCAGAAATTATTGGAAATAAATGTCATTTATGATTGATATATGGCGATTTGTCGGTAATTTTTTTTGATTCAGAATGACATGTTAGTTTGCTTATCTTGTGCCGATTACTTCTTATAAATAAAAAGGTCCTATAATTTGATGAAAGACTTACGTACTAAACACTTGACCTTTCTTTAGATTTGATGTAAAATTCGTTTTGAATTCAGTGAGTTTTTATTTTGTTATCGTAGAGGCGTCGTTCATTTTATTGTATCAATAGATTAAAAGCAGTAATCTCTGTTGTGTGATCCAGGACCAGATTATCGTCTCTCGTCGTGTCACGATGGAGATGTTCCTACAACCAGTAATGATAGCCAATGACATATATAAGTAATGAGGTACTTTCATTGGTCAGGAATAAAAAAAACTATAATATAAAAATAAATTGTTATTGAGCGAAGTTTCATTTTCAATTTTATGATCTTTCAAAGACGAAAACTGCTTAATTCTCTACGATTCAAAATGACAAATATATTCCATCAGAAAGTGTACTTGAAGTAGATGATTTCCACTATGTGTCATTTAACGATGTAACTTTTTACAAAATTCCCATTCTTCTACCTGTTGCATTTATAAACACAGGTGTGAATGGTGCATTAATCATTTTATCGGTGTTACAATACTTCTTTTCTTCAGGTAGATTGGTTGACAATTGACAAGGATGGTCTCCTAAAGTTAATAACACTTAACAGGTAGAAACGGCAACATCGTTCATTCATAAATGTTACATGAATCAATCTCGATTTTACACAACATACCATTTCCTGTCAGCTGTTTAAAAGAAATCCATCAAGGCGGAGACTAGGAAAATCTAAAGAGACCGATTTTGTTTCATTTGTATTCTTTGTCAAATATGTTCTCTAAACACATAATGCCATTGTTTTTAAGGAAATGAAATTGTCCATTGGTCAGTATCTTTAATCGGTATCCGAATGTGTTATTTTTTGGTTTTAAGAATATCAGTTGTTCTAACCCATCGAATGATTTAATCTTAAATTAACTCAAGATGACCTTGTACCTTAAAATTGCAAATATTATTGTTTGGTATAATAGAAAAGATCAGAACAAGTTTTAAGTAAGATAACTGTAATAGCTCAATGTGATAACTAAAATTACATTTTGATACCCGGTTGTTCAAAGTTCTGTTAAACTTTGATTATTGTGAATTAGACATTATCTTTTAAAAATATGTTTTAACGCTGATTATCTTTAGAAATTTTATAACATTTTGTATTTTCACCAACCATTACGTTCAGCTAACGAAGATTTGAACCACTCAATCCTGAGTTCTATCTGTTGATCGTTATAATCATAGCTTTATAATGAGCCCCATGCCAGTTTATATTTACTTTCTACTTTGTCACGCAGCTCTTGTTCTGTTAGACGGTCTTTGCTGTTGCATACTGCGTTTCATTTAGTTTCATAACCTTATTGAACTCTCTGATTTGTCAGATTATCTATCTATCTATCTATCTATCTATCTATCTATCTATATATATAAATATATATATATATATATATATATATATATATATATATATATATATATATATATATATATATATATATATATGTGGATAACAAATCTTATCCGCCGTCTTTCTGCAAGCGAACTGACACTCTTTCTCTCAATAAGGTCTGCTCCGACTGGAATTCGAACCTTCGAAGTAAAAACCACCATAATGGATAAGCGCATACTTTAGGTCACTTATTTCGGAGCCAAAGAGGTTTCTTATTCTAACTTTAATAATCACTGGAAATTAAATGTAACATTTTGAACAGGGTAACTGTTTGAGTAGGTGGTCTCCTTACAATGTACTTTTACGTTTCGAAAAGGTGCATGACCTCATGCATCTATCGATGCATTAATTATCCGGCTTTTATGAACAACTAACTTTTGTACGAGATTATGTATGTACTGACATCACAAGTATATGTTATTCATTACACTTTTGGTACTTGAAATACCACTTCAGCAATAAAAGTACAACCATAACGGTCTACAAAAAACAGCTAGGAAATTTGTCACCGATGAATCATTTCCAAATTTCCAAGTTTTAATCAAAATTAGTTTACGGAATCCCATTGGTGCAACAAAGCTTATTATAAAGAGCCTGTGTTAAGTCCGAATTACCATTTATCATACAATCAACAAGAAAATATATTTTTATTTTGATTTAAGAGTCATATCAAAGACACGTCGTTCTAAATCACTTTCAATAGCCATTTTAACGTTTAGGCGCGTTCTGTCAACCGCCCACTAAATGACACGTGCAAGATTTGAGATCAATAGGGATCCGAATTCTTGAAATTGTTCAAAGAATGCGCATTTATTACAGTCGAGGAAGTTATTTTGACGTGGAGTGGTTTGATGTGTTTGTGAAATACGACTGATACGCTTGATGTTAATTTTTGTTTTATTTAAAGATTTAGGGAGGATCTGTACGTGTTTGTGAAGTGTCAGAGGAGGAATAAATACTAATACAAGAAAACTTTTAAACTTAAGGATTTTTGTAAGAAGTATTTGAAGTTTTATTTTATTGGCTTTTGTTTGATGGGATGTGAAATTCACATAAACATCTGGTCTGAAGGTTATTTATTTCTAAATCATCTTGTCTTTGTTGTAACATTGGTGGCTGTGTTTGGACATCAATTCCTCTATTGATACATTTATTGTTGAACATTAATAACTGTCAAACTTCTGAAATCACATTGGTTAAACTTCTGATGTTGTACTACACTCTAATAGAATAAAAATTAAATTAAATTACCCGACTGAAAATCCATATATCTTATTATTTCTATGATCGGTTTTGTATTATTCAGTTAACATATGTTGTACTCGACATTGGCTTCAATGAAGCAATTTACAAGAGCATTAAATCATGCTATAGTGACCACCTGTATATGAAAATCACCTGTCTAAAGCGTCATATTTTATTTGTTTTTATGTACAGTTGTACTTCAAGAACGTATCCATGTTGGTACATTTGTGATAGTTTTGGGAAATGTTGGGTATGAACCAGAATCGCAGCTTAATTGCTAACCGTAACTTATCAACACTGGTTTGATTAGAGATGTTCATCTAGTTAATACACCCACGTACAAATAAATAAATAAATAAATAAACAAATAAATGAATGAATGAATGAATAAATAAATAAATAAATAAATAAACAAATATCGGGGAATATTTTAATATCTTAGTACTATGGACACTTCGACGCAATCAATATTATTAGTGCAAAACGCATAGGTAAATTTTTACCTGCACGAATTGGTGCAATTTTAACGACAAAACGCCTACTTACGTGGTTACGTATCAGTCAGAGAGTGGCGAATCCACAGTTTTAGATTAATAGCAGGTTTTATGTGTACAATTAAATTAAGATACACATTTACAATGTGCCATATATCTGACTTTAACTTAAGTATTTTTTCTTACCATCCTTGTTTAAAACAATGACGCAACACACAGCGGATATGATTTCCTTCCTTCAACGTGCATAATTTTTAATAGAAGATAGAAGAAGGTTGCAAATGAAAAAGCAATGTACCTTTGTAATAGCACACAACCGCGACAAAATACATTTCAATAATATGATAGCTAAATAAGAAAAGAAATGACAAAACATATAAGGATAACAGATTATATACATGTAGATATACTTTTGACATACCATTGGTATCTCATTCGTTACAAAACAAGATATATATATATTTATAGCAATGAAAGCACAAATACAATGTACTTAGATACCTAATGACATTGTAACTCAATTAAAAAGGATATACGTCGTAATATGCTCAACCCAACGAAATTAAAAAAAATAAAATTAATAAAGAACCTCTATTTTCTTAAGCAGAAAATAATCGAACACTTACTAATCATTTTGTCTGAAAAGCAATTTTGCCTCATTTATATAAATTCATATAACTTTTATTAAAATTATAAATGTGCACATGTTTATTAATCCCCTAAATTTTATTTCACTTTTGTCACTTTTGTTTGAAAAATCTGAATTAGCCATTGAAACCATTTTTGTTCTATTTTACAATTCTTTGACACCCCCGGATTAAGAGAACGTTTTCAGTAAGATAATAGCATCTTTCACATGACTTCTCAAAATGATCTTTAACGTTTCAAGCTGGGCGGTCTTTTTCTTTAACGGAAATCACCCTGATATTATTTAATACTTCGATCATTTATACGATGTGTAACAAGAAAAATATTTAGCTAATAGCCCATATCCGCATTATGATATCATGCTTAAATTTATACATTATAAATTGTATTTGAATAAATATTTCAGTTTTTTAAGAAAATCTTTTATTCCGGCAGTGAACAATGTAGCGATTGTAACAGCCGGAATGTGGTTTAAAGAATTATAGACATCATTGAGACTAACGACAACGGCTTAAACTATAAGCTTACTATTACCTCACAGATGATCACTTAGAATTGGGAAAAAGTTATCATTAATGATATTTAAATATGTTTGAACAAATCTTCCTTTATATAAAATATAACGGAATGTAATAACATGTTCTATAACTGTATAAAGATTTTGAATGCTTTGAACTAAGATCGTTGTTATGTTAAAAGTAGGCCCACAATTTTCATTATCATGCATTTTTTGAGTTAGTTATTGATTAAATTTTTGTATTTTAATATCAAAACGCGTTTTAAATACCTTTTAAACGAAAATAAAATAATCTGAAACTTTTACAAGACAATGATGCCAGTCGTCTTATCGCAACTTTAGACGGTTATTTATAAAACAGACTTGCTGAAGTAATCGAAATTTTATTTTTTTCTTTCTTTATTTATTTATCGGTTCGTTTTTTAAAAAAATTATCGTTTTGACATTGGATTTTATGCTGCGATATAGCGGTAATACAAAATCACCAACCATGCGCTGTTGTGCAAAATAAATTACGGTTTAAAATGCTTTAATAATCGAGGCTTTCAACTTGAAATTTTCCCTCCTTCCCGCTTGCATAACAAACAGATTATTTTGCCGTCTCTGTCGTCTGTGACGTTCAGAGTGTCTTTAACATTTCGTGGTTTTAACGAATACACTTTTATCTCTCTGAACGCTTTTTGAAAACAAGGTTTTAATTTTTCAAAAATACCGACAAAATTTTCGGCGCTTTAAATCCCCCATTTTCACAGTAGGACAGTCCAGATTAGAAGTATAAAATTTAAATATACACACTGCTTTACAACGATTTACTTGTGAATAAGTCTTTTTATACAAGAAAACCAAAAACAGTGCTAAAATTGTCGGCGGTCAACACGAAGGTTCAATTATTATCAGATCAAAGTCACGAGTTGTCGCGTGCCGAGTACAACTTCTTTATTCTCGTCCTTCAAGGGAGAGTACAAGTGAGATAAGTGAAGAGATAAGTAGTTTTGAATCACTGACATTATTTTTATTTGTTACGTGCTTGGTGGAAGTTCATAGATTAAATATTTAATGCTTGTACCACCTTAGTAGCTAGATTATACCATTGTTCTCACTGCAGGTTTACGGTGAGCGTGCGTGCCAATAATGGATATAAAATGAAAATTAAAATGAAATTAAAAAAAAAGAATAACTTCCAAAAAATGTAATTATAACAACAACAACAACAACAACAATAATAATAATAATAATAATAATAAAAATAATAATAATGAATTAAAGTTTTAAACCACTCATATTTTTCTCCTTTTCAAGGTTTTCCAACTTAAACCGGAAATAGATGTTGCATCTTTCAACAAAACCTCAGTGGAATGGTATATTCCACTACTAGATGTATGAACTTAATTAATCTTTTAAAGAATGATTAATGAGATAAACAGCTTGACAATTCATGTGTCAAATGTAAAATTTTGAGTTTTTATAAAATAAAATGTTTTAAAAAATGTAAATGGCACATCTCCGAAACCAACTTTAATTTGCTGTTCATTTAAAGACAAGTTGTACAGTATTCTCTAAAACATTACCGTTCACTTCGCCACGGCTAAACCAACGTCTTTTAGCAGCAAATAAAAAATTACAAAAAGAATAGGATGCAATAGAATAAAAAGGCTAAAAGGTTAAACAGTGAAAAAGTTTTCTAATTGTTAAAGAAAAACATGTTTTAGATATGCGTTAAATGATTAATACATATTCCTGTGATTATTTTTTAAAATTTAATTTAAATATGATAGGAGAAAATTTTTTGAAATTCCGTTTTTGACAAAAATCCCACTGGGCAATTTTTTAACTTTTAATTTTTTTATTGAATTAATTTTTACCTATTTACTTACGCACGAAAAAAGCGAAAGTAGCAAAATTAAATCCTTCCATGAACATTTGTGATTTTTTCGGTATACTAGTATATTAACAAAAAAAAAAAAAAAAAAAAAAAAAAAATAAATAAATAAATAAAATAAATAAATAAATAAATAAATAAATAAATAAATAAAATATATAATAATAATAATAATAATAATAATAATAATAATAATAAAATAAATAAAAGTTTAGTGGAATAATTGTAACTACAACACAGTAAAAAAAACCAACATAGTTTAATATTTGAAGTCATATAATAAAAATAAGCTTAGCAGAACGTGCCATATAAATGTGTCATATATGGATGTTAAAGATTGCACAAATCTACTTAGTGTGGCACTTTTATCAAAAGTTTTCACGATTTTCTATTAAAACAATGTTGATAATGAAATAAAGATAATTAAGACTACTGGTACAATTTTTAGGGCAGAATATAATTGAAAGCTCGTAAAATTATAAATTTATATAAAAAGATAGAATGGACAGCAAAGTTTTACATTATACTTGCTGGGCCCTCTGTGGTAAACGTACAATGTATTTAAAAGTTAAATAAAAAAAAAAAACAAACAAACCTTACCAGTCCTAAATCTATATCTTAGACATTTTATCTTGATTAGATATTATATCATCTAAAATTATGAAATGGGATTCCAGATAAATTTGGTCTTTACAAGGCATTTTGATAATGAAACAGAAAACTCAGCATATTTTTTTTTTTTTTCTTCAAAAAAGCTTTTAAGGCGAGAAGAATTGCTTTTCGCATTTACGACATCTGTTTACGACAATACATATATAAGCTGGTATTTTACTGGCAATAAACAGGAATTGATTGATATGGTTATTAAGTGTATGTATGGAAATTAAATTCTAAAAACAGCGAGATTTCGGCTTATGATCATACATAATGTTCTAATTTTTCTTTTTCTTTCTGTAATACTGTACTATCGATATCATAGTACTTTTACTCTTAAATCAATTAGGTATGCGATAAAGCCCTTCTAATTTACCAGTTAATGGTCAGAATACTTGCTAACTGAGAATTAACAAATTTACAAATCAGCGAAAAATTTGAAAACCGAGTTCTTCAAAAAGATGTTATTAATTGCCCTTCCCGCAGATCGATGGCACTTCACTAAATAAACCCATTTTCTGTAGTCTATTTACCAATGTCGTCAAATCTATTGAATATCAATTGAATGAACACTAACTTACAACAATCAAGATTTAAAGAAGAGATCATACTGAGTTAAATGAGACTATCAAATCCCAATTTTCTTCCGGTCACCTTTCAAATTCTTCTTGAAGAACAATCAACCTTTGTCGCCTCACACTCATGCTGTGTTAAAATTCGACGCAACTGGAAAGCGGTCGTTTCAAGTTGCAATAAAGTGCAAATTTGTTTTCAACACAAAAGAGTTCCACTATCTCAAAACGTTTATTAAGACAAGATTTATTTTGAAAAGCTTGGTAATTACACCCAAATCAGGACCTGATACCAAACCTAAAAAGTGTAATTGTAACAGTGCGTGTTCACAAAGGGGTTTTACAAATAAATATGGCAACATTTGTTGACAAACGTGCTGTTTAATGGCCATATGTTTTAATATGAAGAGTTATTTGAAATACAAATCAAGGCTGGAATTTTGAAGGAATGTTAAAATCGCCATTTTTCGAATATTTCATATTGATTTGAGGGATCCGTTAAAAACAATAGTTCGCAACAGAACATGACTTGTTACATGCATGTTGAAAAAGATCCCTGGCCTTGGTTGTTTTTGTTTTTGCGATAACAGTAAATATTTGGGTTTCTGAACTTGTACATTGTAATGTCGTATTTTTTTAAATTCTGAAAAAAGTATTTGAAAAAATTACGAAATTACGTAATTTTCTGATAATTTCTTTCAGAAAATTAAGAGGATAAATCAACAACATGACACGATAACCACCTTGCTCTCCTCACGAAAAACTGTAGTATGAACAAGTTTTGTTCTAATGATGTTATGTACAGTTTTGTTGCTATTTTATCTAAAAAAAATTGGAAGATTTTCAATTTAATTTTTGCCGGATTATTCATTTAAGAAAAGGGACCAGCGGTTACCTTGTGACATTCTTGTTTATATAAAAAGAACCGTGTTACACTGAAATAATGTTTTTGCTATTGTATGGTACTTTAGTAATGTATTTAAAATGTTGATTTTGTGAATACACATTTCACTGGCTGAGATTTCGCTTTTGAAATGCATTTTAGACAAATAATAAATAAATAAATAAATAAATAAATAAATAAAGCACATGGCAATAACATGGATTTTAAATGTATCAACTTATATAGTTTTTATTTTATTTATTTTTTTTCGGGCAGTTTGGTTTTCCAGTATATATATATTAGAAATACACAAGTTGTTAAGACATAATAACAAGAAAATGCTTTGTTTAGAGAATATGAAGGTGATGCCGACACAGCGGCGAAGATAACGTGTAACGGTTTTAAATAAAAAACATTAAATAATCTGTTGACAAATTACAGAAATACTATAACATTGAATTTACTGATTTATGTAGCTTTTACAGGAAGTATGTTTTAAGAGCAATAAATCCATTTTGGACATAAAAGAAGATATGTGACCTTCTGGTTTATGTCTGGTTCTTAGGGAAAACAATCCAAGGGCGTTACTGTTAAACAGTTAATGTAAAGACATTGAAAGTTTTTGATATTTTATATCAAATCAAGAGTTTGTGGTAATATATCGTGACAGTTAGAAGTACTCCAAGATAACAATCGATAAAAAGGTCACCGAAAAAGGTCAATAAAACAAATTAACATCAATAATTTCAGGAAAAGCATGGCAATTTAACTTAAACGGAGCGTTTAAACACTCGACCTCTTGCTCTGATAACTCTATTGTTTGTGATCTATGTCTGTGATGGGTTTGATGCAGGGATCAAAAATTTAACTGGGGAGGTTATCTAAATGATCGTGAGTAAGATACATCTATAGTAAAATATCATTAAACTTGGAATCAAGTTTCACCCAGGTGCTCCAGAATGCTCGCATGAAAGCAAGGTCGGGTAGCTGGAACGCGTCCGAGGCACAAGTCGAAGTTAAGGGTCAATTAATCAAGATATTTCGTTACATCTATGTGTGTGTTTGCGTTGTAATGTTTATTAGTTCCAGTATAATTTATTAAGCGAAGAAAAAAAGCACAACACGTCTATTCATAAGAATTATTATAACACGCAAACGTTTTTTCATGTCAGTAAGTATAGCAGTTATATCATAGCATGGCCAATTTACCATTTGAAGAGAGTTCTAACTCTCAAGCAGTCGACCATAATTCTAAATTTTGTCCTTCTTTTTACAACACGTCCTGGTTAATGTCATTTTAATTTTTCATTTTAATGGTTTATTAAATTTACATAATTCATTTTTTTCTGAAAGACTGTACGACTCACACTTTTTAGAAACTCAAGTAGTGGTAAATGTATTAATATTGGAACACACAACATATTGTTGATTAATAATTCTTATTTGGGTCAAATAGATCATGAAATTTCCAAAATGCATTAATATAAATTAAGTACTTTAAATTTATATTTTTATTTTATTAAATAGAAAACAATGAGTGAAAATGGTATACCGATGGTATTTCAAACGCATTGGTTTCTTTTTATTCTAATAAATGGTTTTATTAAACTTACACATGCATTGATTTCCATTGCATCAATTTCATTTTTAAAATTTATTGCTCTAATTTTGAGTACGTTTGGTTTGAGATCAAATCGAAACTTTTTTTTCACACATAAATGGTGACAAAAGTTTAACCGGTTGGTTTATACGCGTTTGAACTATGCAAGTGCGCCCTGCATTTAAGATAACCATCCAGAAATTGAAACCTCGGGAAGATGAAAGAAAATTACGCTTTTGAATTGTCCATTAGAAATACAAAACCAGGTACAAATTGTCCATCTTGTGGTCACTCCTACAATAAGAAGTGGCTATAAACTATAAAAAAATCCGTTTAAATCAGATGAAAAAGATAATTAATCATCTGTATGGAAATGATTTTATTCTAAAACAATTATCAAAATAAAAACATCTTATCTATAGTTTCTGGTGTTTTCTTTCAAATTATTTCATCTTTTGGTCTCAACTACCTTAGAAGAGATTGTGGCCGATATGGAGAGTGACCATATATAGGTTGAAGAAAAACATACAAAACTTTATTGGAAATCAGAATATTTCCTGATCATAAAATTCTAATAAAAGTTTGATTGAAAAAGTTATTATTATTATTTATTTATTATTTTATTGCTTTATTTTGATTTTTTTAAACAACACACATACATATTCTTTATTACTCTTTTTGATTTATTGTGGAATCCTTTTCAAACAAATCTATTTCATTTGATGGTACCCCAAATAAATTTTATCTCGGTGGACAGCACACAGTCGTAACTTATATTTAATAATCAAAGTAGACTGTCTGACCCCGAAATAAGCACACCTAAATCATCCGTTTGATGACCAAGTAAGACATGTAGAAGCATAGAGTAAGCATAGAAAACAAAAGATAAAAGAACAGAGCATTTTGAAAATTATTTAAAGACATTGACAATGCATGTTTTTGTACTTAACAAGCAGTTTAATACCAAACAAGGTTTAAATACAAATCAATGCTACTTAGCTTCAACAGTTTATATACTTTAGTTTTGACTATTATAAATAGATGTATATATAATTTTTCAGAAATGAATAAATAAATAAATAAATAAATAATAAATAAACAATCAAAACAAAATGGGTATAAAATTTATGGAAATGAAAAATGAAGAAAAAACTTAGCTAAATTAACGCTTTAGTTCAGACAATGGACTTGACAGTGAATCATGTCCAGTGGTGTGGTTGATTCACTGAAGCACGTTTGAGTCAAAATGTCATTTTTACATGTCTCAAATATCAGTAACAAACACACAGTTACTTAAACTTCAGTACATTTTTTATTTTTCTATAATAGCTGAAATAACATGATTGATAGCTTTATGTGTTGAGATTTTACTGAAGATAGTGAATATATCATCTAAATTAAATGTTCACGAATATTAAATTTACAAATGCACAAAACGGCTAATTAGTTATGATAAGTGTCGCTTGTATTATGCAGAAAATCGAGACCACATAAATGTCGGTAATAATATTGCCAATTTCTAATATTTTATATTATTAGACTCATAAAACTGGATTATCTTTTAAATTATTTGAATTCATTGCCAATATTGAATACATCTGATTCAATCATGTTTACTAATATGACAGTTTAAGTGGCTTTATGAGTTTATTGAGGAACTATTAGAGTTATATTAAATATGAACTGCGTGTAACCCCACTTACACTGCAATAGACCTCAATTTACTTTACACCGGGGTCTGGGAAAACGAAGCTTAAAATAACTTTAATATCAAAATGAACAAATCTATTGTTTGTCTATACCATTCAATATTAATCCAAAGACTGCAATAATTTTAAAAGCACGACTTTTATTACATTAAAATACAAGGTGGTTGGTTTGCGTTTAGTTATGTAAAGTTCACTTGCACACGTCCGTGAACGACTAATGCATGTTAATGGACCACCGGCTGTAAATAAGAAGGAAAGGTTAGGCTCCTGAAAAGTACCCGAATCAAAGCAATGAATGGATTCTTACGATGTACCAAACGATCGCTATAAGGCGGGTGATCTGTGATCGACCTTCCTAAGACTTGTGGTCAGTGATCGATTGTCCTAAATGAATGATCTTTGCTAGACCACCATAAGGCGGTGGGTAAGGTCAGCAGCCATGAAGCTAGTGGTAATTTATCAACCTTACTAATGCAAATATTGTCAGTGGTCGAACGATTTGAGACCTCATGGTTTCAACATTTTTGTCGTTTTCGTCAGTTGCATCGTTCAAGTTGATGTATTGATTAGTTTAAAGTATACTGATTTCATCTACGTATGTACAAAGATTTGAAATTATTAACAAATCAAAAATTCACAGAAGTACCTCGACACGAATTCTGCAAATTTACAAACATGGTGGCGTGTATAACATTTTGTTGGAAGTGAGCACAGACGATTGGGTGCATATACGTATTTCAGTATCGTCAGTTACTGCAGATTTAAACAAATGATTTGCAATACTTGAAAGACCATGCACCGAATTCCATTTTGCTATAACGATAAGTGCTCAGTTTGTCAAATTGTTGAAATGTTATTAGTAACATTATAAAAAATTTCTGAGACATGCGGAATCATTCCGATCAAGAAAATCTCGTTGTTGTTTAGCGATGTTGTGGTGTGTGGTTGTTTTCTCACCTATACAATTAGGAGCATGCTTAGTAAAGCGACATCGATATTTATCTGAAGGCTAATTATGAAAAATACAAAGAAAAAAAACCTACCAATTTTATGGATAAGGGCAATTAGATGTTTCATAAAGACAAGGATTGCCAAACTATGAGTACTGAACCTTCTTTAGTTCTCTGGGACCTTGGAATTTCTGCAATTCTTACAGACATTAAGAACAGATATGTTGTTGTCTCAGCTGATAAAGCTTCTAACAATAATATTTTCATTTTTAAGAGATTCTACGTTGAATGTGCTATTAAGGGCCTATTTTTTTTTAGTCTTTTGGTATCAAAATTTAAACAGATACAACTTGACCTTCCTATTTGTTTTGGATTCCAAAACTTCACAAATATCCATACAAGGAAAGATATATAGCAGGTTTCTCTAAATGTCCTACTAAATCATTAGCAGTGACTGTAACAAAACTTTGAAGGTCGTCAAAGATGGCCTTCAGACTTATTTACAAAAGTCTATTCCACATCTGGCATCAACCAAATGTGGATTTTTTAACAATAACGGTAAGTCAAGTTACCAATATCTAGTGCTCAACAGGAATTCTGGTTATACTTAAGGTACCGTCAACAAAATGTTAGAGTTTTTGATAGACAACATATTTGCTGTGTTTTGCTATATAATGTTCCAACAAACAATCGGTATAACAATGGCCTTAAATTGTGCGACTTTGCTTACTAATTTGTTTCTTTCTTCATATGAAACAGAATTTTTGCAGAACCTGGAGAGGTGACTGTCGCTAAATCATTAAACTCCACACACACACACACACACACACACACACACATGTAGATTGGAATGATTTATTTATGTGAAGTTCTATCTTTTAGTTTATCTTTATTTAAAATAATGTGTGTACATTTGGTAGTACATTGTTTTTTTATGCAACTGTTCGAGGTTAATTTGGAAATAATTTAAAACAAATTAAAATTAAGAAACCTACATAAAGTTACAATGGTCACATTGAAAAAAAATAGCAGGTATATCAATTTTGGACCAGAATACGACACATATTGAAACATTTGACTAAGCAGCTGTTTATTTTTTTACTTGAATATGAGATTTATTCTAATTTTGCGAATTATGTGTAACATGATAAAAATGGAACCATTCAAAATCAAATATAAAATGCTTTGAAGAAAGAATTTAAAAATTGAAGATTGTCTTCTTTATCAATATTCGATCAAAAGCTCAGTTTGAACTTATGAAAGATTAGATTTCAAATATATTTTGATATTTTCACCCATACTTGTGTGTCCACCCGTGCATTTGTAACAGCCCGGATGACCTCCTCATCAATACACGTGTATGAGCATGGTCAAATAGATGATATTAGATATTTAAAATATATTTAATCTATATTTATAAAAAATGACAAGTATCTGATGCAGGTGATATCAAGACTATCAAAGCAGTTCAAAAAGCAAAAATATTAATAAATCATTTTTATCAAGTTGATCTGCAAATAAGCGCATTCACTTAGAATTAATAACAGAAATAAGCGAAGAAAAATCTTCGATTGTAAAGATTGATTCTCAAATTCTGAATACTTTTATATGTTTTAAATACTTTCATTGTCAATATAAACTTTTTATACTTGTATTAAAAGCTGGTCATCTCGAAAACTAACACCAATTTCTATTTTATTTTATGATAAATCAGTCATTAATAAAATGTGCGAAATGCATGAAAAATCTTTATGTGTAAAAATTATCATGTAAATATCAATATTTTATGACCATGGGAGATATTTTTCACATTTAATAAGTCCAAAAAGAGCCTTTTAATGAATTTTTAAAAGATTTATTTTATTTTTTCAAGTGTTCTTGGAACAAAAAAGAGTTGTGATACATTTTTCTTTACATATATCAGTTTAATAAGTTAAGAGTAGGTAGTAGGGTTTTATCAATGTAACAGTAAAACAAATGCTCTTGTTGGGTCAAAGTCATTTCAAGTTTTAAAACAAATGCTGGTCGCTTTATAAAAGCTGGGTCTCTGTGGTATGTATAGCCAGCGCTTTCTGATCTAGCTTGTCTCATTGTCTGATTTCTAATACCGTTGTAGCGCTTTTCTGATCTAGCCTGTCTCATTGTCTAATTTCTAATACCATGTAGCGGTTTCTGATCTAGCGTGTCTCATTGTCTAATTTCTAATACCGTTGTAGATAATTCTGATCTAGCGGGTTCATTACCGTTGTAGCGCTTTCTGATCTAGCCTGTCTCATTGTCTAATTTCTAATACGTTGTAGCGATTTCGGATCTAGCCTGTCTCATTGTCTTATTTCTAATACCGTTGTAGATAATTCTGATCTAGCGGTCTCATGTCTAATTTTTAATACCGTTGTAGATAATTCTGATCTAGCGTGTCTCATTGTCTAATGTTTAATACCGTTGTAGATAATTCTGATCTAGCGTGTCTCATTGTCTAATTTCTATACCGTTGTAGATAATTCTGATCTAGCGGTCTCATTGTCTGATTTCTAATACCGTGTAGATAATTCTGATCTAGCGTGTCTCATTGTCCTAATTACTAATACCGTTCTAGATAATTCTGATCTAGTCGTGTCTCATTGTCTATTTCTAATACTGTTGTAGATAAGTTTTGATATAGCGTGTCTCATTGTCTAATTTCTAATACCGTTCTAGATAATTCTGATCTAGCGTGTCTCATTGTCTTATTTTTAATACCGTTGTAGATAATTCTGATCTAGCGTGTCTCATTGTCTAATTTCTAAAACCGTTGTAGATAATTCTGATCTAGCGTGTCTCATTGTCTAATTTTTAATACCGTTGTAGATAATTCTGATCTAGCGTGTCTCATTGTCTATTACTAATACCGTTGTAGATAATTCTGATCTAGCGTGTCTCATTGTCTAATTTTTAATACCGTTGTAGATAATTCTGATCTAGCGTGTCTCATTGTCTAATTACTAATACCGTTGTAGATAATTCTGATCTAGCGTGTCTCATTGTCTAATTTTTAATACCGTTGTAGATAATTCTGATCTAGCGTGTCTCATTGTCTAATATCTAATACCGTTGTAGATAATTCTGATCTAGCGTGTCTCATTGTCTAATTTCTAATACCGTTGTAGATAATTCTGATCTAGCGTGTCTCATTGTCTAATTACTAATACCGTTGTAGATAATTCTGATCTAGCGTGTCTCATTGTCTAATTTCTAATACCGTTGTAGATAATTCTAATCTAGCGTGTCTCATTGTCTAATTTCTAATACCGTTGTAGATAATTCTGATCTAGCGTGTCTCATTGTCTAATTTCTAAAACCGTTGTAGATAATTCTGATCTAGCGTGTCTCATTGTCTAATTTCTAATACCGTTGTAGATAATTCTGATCTAGCGTGTCTCATTGTCTAATTTCTAATACCGTTGTAGATAATTCTGATCTAGCGTGTCTCATTGTCTAATTTCTAATACCGTTGTAGATAATTCTGATCTAGCGTGTCTCATTGTCTAATTTCTAATACCGTTGTAGATAATTCTGATCTAGCGTGTCTCATTGTCTAATTTCTAATACCGTTGTAGATAATTCTGATCTAGCGTGTCTCATTGTCTAATTTCTAATACCGTTGTAGATAATTCTGATCTAGTGGTCTCATTGTCTAATTTCTAATACCGTTGTAGATAATTCTGATCTAGCGTGTCTCATTGTCTAATTTCTAATACCGTTGTAGATAATTGTGATATAGCGTGTCTCATTGTCTAATTTCTAATACGGTTGTAGATAATTCTGATCTAGCGTGTCTCATTGTCTGATTTCTAATACCGTTGTAGATAATTCTGATCTAGCGTGTCTCATTGTCTAATTTCCAATTCCGTTGTAGATAATTCTAATATAGCGTGTCTCATTGTCCATTTTCTAATACCGTTGTAGATAATTCTATTCTTGCAACCCAGATAGAAATTTCCATATAAAGAGCGGTGCTAGATATTTCCATCTTGCACCCCCCTGTACAAGATAGCTTACACGCTCTTTTTCCCGCGAAGATTTTTCAATGAAATCAGAGGTGTATCGATACTTTGAGAACCTGTTTAAACCCAAGAATCCGGCATACCTTTGCATTTAAGAAATGATCTAGTGTGTCTCATTGTCTAATTTCTAATACCGTTGTAGATAATTCTGATCTAGCGTGTCTCATTGTCTAATTACTTATACCGTTGTAGATCTTTCTGATCTAGCGTGTCTCATTGTCTAATTTCCAATACTGTTGTAGATAATTCTAGTGTAAGTAGGATTGTCAGTTTGCTTACAGAAAGTCGATAGTATTTTTCCAGTTTTTCGGTTTGCTCCGCCATCACAGAGCTGACTGCTTTAATTAGTATAAGTTAGGTAATCTTGGCAACCGTTAAATCTATTACTCGTTTGTTCTACTTCATCATACAAGACCATTTATTCGTTTATTGACTGTATGGTATTTTTTCTTACATAAAATTAACAGTTGGCATTTTATAATTTCAGTCATTCAGCTGTAATCACTGACTTTGAGAAACGGCTGCTAGTTTAACAAAATCATAGACAAGTTAAAATAGAAGAAGAGGGAGGGAACATAAATTGCAGGATATTTCCATCAAAATATCATTTTGAACACTGAGGATACATTGTTCGTTTCCAGTGATACCTTTTCATTGACTGTAAATAAATGCCGTATCTTTTGTAAATATGAAACACACGGTATACTTTGTTCTATTCACAATATACAAATTTAAATCTTTTTTAAAGCAACATGCAGTTCTTTTATGTCAAATTATAGACTAAGTGCAAATTATGGTTTCAAATAATCATTAACGGTGCACTGTATATATTATTATGATTACTATTGTCAACAGCAAGGAGAAGTTTAAGTCCTCATCTATTTCTATTTAACATGTACTTAAATGCAACAATAAAAGTGTTTTTTAAAGTTCAAACTCGAAAAGACACTAAACATCTGTAAATTATATTGGGTCCACTTTGATATTGGATACGTTTAAACAGTCTCCATATTTTAATGATATGTCCGAATTGATCTTTTATATTTTTAACAGCATTTATCAAAAAATAAAACCGCAAATAGACAAGATATGTACACAACAGTCAAGCGTAAACCAGTCAAGTTTATTGGGAACGGAAGGTTTAAAAGTAAGATACTGACAAGGTTGTGCGTTATAATTCTTAGACAAAAGCACAAAGACCACATTAAATAGAAGAAGTTAATTTAAAACTATAAAACATGTAGTCGGCAAAAGCCAGTGCAATCAAAAACATTAACAAGTTAATAATAAAACAAACAAACAAACAAACCAAGAAAAGTTGTCAAACCAATCATGATATTAAAGCTTCTGACTTTAGATAGGCATGGCCCGAATATGGCTAGTCTGAAGTTCTCCATATTAAAATGGAGAGAATAGGAATAAAACGGAGATAAATAAAACGGTACTGAATTAGTTGAGACCTTAGCAATAAATACACGAAAATAACAACTAATTATAGACAAATAAAAACTTTTATTGTGAAATTACAAACCTTCAACTCTATAGATTTCTGAAATGTTGTTTAATTGATATTCATTATTAACAACTACTCAAAAAAAAAATAAATATAGTAAAAAAGCCATCCTCCAACCATCCTATTAATTTAAATAATTTACGTCCAGTTGCCCTAAAAACTAGAAAATTATTCAATCAGCGAACCTCCCCCCCCCCCCCAAAAAAATATAAATAAATGAATAAAAAATTAAACAAAATATCCTTTAAAGAGATTGTATTATTACTGTCTTATATTGAGTGTACGTGAAACCATTTTTATCATTTGAAAATTTTCTGATTTTTCTGTGAACATGGACTCATTTGTTAAAGCAGAAAGTAGCTATCTGAGGACACAGATTATTTTCAATTAATAAAACATTAATATTTCTTCAGAAATTTGATATTTTTAAGAACTACAATAACTCGTTAATGGTAAAGGTTATCTCAGTATACTGAAGCTCCAGTTTCAAAATGATACATACCCTGATAAAAACAAGACGTTTTTGTTGTCATAAAATGTTTCTTTTTTAACAAATTTGTAAGTTTATTACTTGGATATCAGTACAGGATCTAAAGCCTGTCCTAAAATGATGTATGTTTTTGACTAAACACACATGAGTTCCCTTAACAAATTACCATACATGTAAGAAAACCAAGTCCAGATACATACAAATGGTCAATATTTAACCATATCTTATGAATATCTTGTGATGTTAATTTTTTAAAATTGAAAGGTCCATTAAATCAATTCTCATAAAAAGTTACTGAGATAAAAATTTAAGATATTTTATGCAGATATTTTGTATGTATAAAAAGAATTTTGGTGGTTATACCCTGGTGTTAAAGTTAACTATCAATTAATGTGGCTATGAGCATGCGTAGATGTAGATTAACATCATCTATTACAATCGTTATCTGATGTATTATGTGATAAAATTTAAATATCATTTATTCGTAATCTCTGACAATTTATCGCATAATAATCTGACTTTCATACTTGACACTTTTACACCATACTAATCTTTAATGGAATCTTATTTAACCCTTCGTACTAGAGATCTCGATTATGGCCAACTGTTACCTCCGTATCGGAGATCTCGATAATGACCAACTGTTACCTCCGTACCAGAGATCTGGCCAACTGTTACCTCCGTATCGGAGATCTCGATAATGGCCAACTGTTACCTCCGTACCATAGGTCTCGATAATGGCCAACTGTTACCTCCGTATCGGAGATCTCGATTATGGCCAACTGTTACCTCCGTATCGGAGATCTCAATAATGGCCAACTGTTACCTCCGTACCAGAGATCTGGCCAACTGTTACCTCCATATCGGAGATCTCGATAATGACCAACTGTTACCTCCGTACCAGAGATCTGGCCAACTGTTACCTCCGTATCGGAGATCTCGATAATGACCAACTGTTACCTCCGTACCAGAGATCTGGCCAACTGTTACCTCCGTATCGGAGATCTCGATAATGACCAACTGTTACCTCCGTACCAGAGATCTGGCCAACTGTTACCTCCGTATCGGAGATCTCGATAATGACCAACTGTTACCTCCGTACCAGAGATCTGGCCAACTGTTACCTCCGTATCGGAGATCTCAATTATGGCCAACTGTTACCTCCGTACCAGAGATCTCGATAATGGCCAACTGTTACCTCCGTACCAGAGATCCCGATTATGGCCAACTGTAACCTCCGTACCATAGGTCTCGATAATGGCCAACTGTTACCTCCGTACCAGAGATCTCGATTATGGCCAACTGTAACCTCCGTACCATAGGTCTCGATAATGGCCAACTGTTACCTCCGTACCAGAGATCCCGATTATGGCCAACTGTAACCTCCGTACCATAGATCTCGATTATGGCCAACTGTTACCTCCGTACCAGAGATCTCGATAATGGCCAACTGTTACCTCCGTACCAGAGATCTCGATAATGGCCAACCGTTACCTCCGTACCAGAGATCTCGATTATGGCCAACTGTTACCTCCGTACCATAGGTCTCGATTATGGTCAACTGTTACCTCCGTACCATAGGTCTCGATTATGGCCAACTGTTACCTCCGTACCATAGGTCTCGATTATGGCCAACTGTTACCTCCGTACCATAGGTCTCGATTATGGCCAACTGTTACCTCCGTACCATAGGTCTCGATTATGGCCAACTGTTACCTCCGTACCATAGGTCTCGATTATGGTCAACTGTTACCTCCGTACCATAGGTCTCGATTATGGTCAACTGTTACCTCCGTACCATAGGTCTCGATTATGGCCAACTGTTACCTCCGTACCATAGGTCTCGATTATGGCCAACTGTTACCTCCGTACCATAGGTCTCGATTATGGCCAACTGTTACCTCCGTACCATAGGTCTCGATTATGGTCAACTGTTACCTCCGTACCATAGGTCTCGATTATGGCCAACTGTTACCTCCGTACCATAGGTCTCGATTATGGCCAACTGTTACCTCCGTACCATAGGTCTCGATTATGGTCAACTGTTACCTCCGTACCAAAGTTCTCGATTATGGTCAACTGTTACCTCCGTACCATAGGTCTCGATTATGGCCAACTGTTACCTCCGTACCATAGGTCTCGATTATGGTCAACTGTTACCTCCGTACCATAGGTCTCGATTATGGCCAACTGTTACCTCCGTACCATAGGTCTCGATTATGGCCAACCGTTACCTCCGTACCAGAGATCTCGATTATGGCTTACTGTTACCTCCGTACCAGAGATCTCGATTATGGTCAACTGTTACCTCCGTACCATAGTTCTCGATAATGGCCAACTGTTACCTCCGTACCAGAGATCTCGATAATGGCCAACTGTAACCTCCGTACCAGAGATCTCGATTATGGCCAACTGTTACCTCCGTACCATAGGTCTCGATAATGGCCAACTGTTACCTCCGTACCAGAGATCCCGATTATGGCCAACTGTAACCTCCGTACCATAGGTCTCGATAATGGCCAACTGTTACCTCCGTACCAGAGATATCGATTATGGCCAACTGTAACCTCCGTACCAGAGGTCTCGATTATGGCCAACTGTTACCTCCGTACCAAAGGCCTCGATAATGGCCAACTGTTACCTCCGTACCAGAGATCTCGATAATGGCCAACTGTTACCTCCGTACCAGAGATCTCGATTATGGCCAACTGTTACCTCCGTATCGGAGATCTCGATTATGGCCAACTGTTACCTCCGTACCAGAGATCTCGATAATGGCCAACTGTTACCTCCGTACCATAGTTCTCGATAATGGCCAACTGTTACCTCCGTACCAGAGATCTCGATAATGACCAACTGTTACCTCCGTACCAGAGATCTCGATTATGGCCAACTGTTACCTCCGTACCAGAGATCTCGATAATGGCCAACTGTTACCTCCGTACCAGAGATCTCGATAATGGCCAACTGTTACCTCCGTACCAGAGGTCTCGATTATGGCCAACTGTTACCTCCGTACCAAAGGCCTCGATAATGGCCAACTGTTACCTCCGTACCAGAGATCTCGATTATGGCCAACTGTAACCTCCGTACCAGAGATCTCGATTATGGTCAACGGTTCCCTCCGCACCAGAGGTCTCAATTATGGTCAACGGTTCCCTCCGTACCAGAGATCTCGATTATGGCCAACTGTTACCTCCGTACCATAGGTCTCGATTATGGCCAACTGTTACCTCCGTACCAGAGATCTCGATTATGGCCAACTGTTACCTCCGTACCATAGGCCTCGATAATGGCCAACTGTTACCTCCGTACCAGAGATCTCGATTATGGCCAACTGTTACCTCCGTACCAAAGGCCTCGATAATGGCCAACTGTTACCTCCGTACCAGAGATCTCGATTATGGCCAACTTTTACCTCCGTACCATAGGCCTCGATAATGGCAAACTGTTACCTCCGTACCATAGGCCTCGATAATGGCCAACTGTTACCTCCGTACCAGAGATCTCGATTATGGCCAACTGTTACCTCCGTATCGGAGATCTCGATATGGTCAACGGTTACCTCAGAACAAGAGGTCTCGATTATGGTCAACTGTTACCTCTGTACCATAGGTCTTGATAATTGTCAACTGTTACCTCCGTACCAAAGGTCTCGATTATGGTCAACGGTTCCCTCCGCACCAGAGGTCTCGATTATGGTCAACCGTTCCCTCCGCACCAGAGGTCTCGATTATGGTCAACGGTTACCTCAGTACCAGAGATCTCGATTATGGTCAAGTGTTACCTCCGTACCATAGGTCTCGATTATGGTCAACTGTTACTTCCGTACCATAGGTCTCGATTATGGTCAACGGTTCCCTCCGCACCAGAGGTCTCGATTATGGTCAACCGTTCCCTCCGCACCAGAGGTCTCGATTATGGTCAACGGTTCCCTCCGCACCAGAGGTCTCGATTATGGTCAACGGTTCCCTCCGCACCAGAGGTCTCGATTATGGTCAACGGTTCCCTCCGCACCAGAGGTCTCGATTATGGTCAACGGTTCCCTCCGCACCAGAGGTTTCGATTATGGTCAACGGTTCCCTCCGCACCAGAGGTCTCGATTATGGTCAACGGTTCCCTCCGCACCAGAGGTATCGATTATGGTCAACTGTTAAGACTCACAACTTTTGTTGCCGTTTATGTTTGAATCTCAGGGTATCAAATCATCTTTAATCTATTCTATCCCGCTTGTTTGCTTCAACGTTTGTCAAGTCATTTTTGCAAATTATTTTTAATTCTTGTATAAATATTTTCTTTCAAATATTTCCGTTTCTAATTTAAGCGTTCAGTTCAGAAAGTTACATTTCATAATACTTTATCGTGTGATGCACTATTTTGTTCAAACTATTTAATCAAACATTTGATTTTGGATAAATAAAAGATGTTGGGGTATGTCTTATAACAACGGTCATTGGGTTTTCTATATCCCTTGTATTTATTTGGTTAGGTCAACATTGATGTAACCCAGGACCTCATACTCTGATAGAAAAAAAAATTTCAAGGCGGATGCATAATTGTAAAACCTAAATGAGAAAAATAGTCTTTTCATAGTAGATGAAATAAAATGTGACAAATTCAAGTTATTTAGTCAAATAATTGCAAATGTTTTAGTTAGTAAAGTATGAATTGAAAAATTACCCTAAAATCAATGATTTTTCTGTCATGTTTATTTGTTTTTAGCTAAAGTCAGAGTTCGTTTTTTAGGATTTTGAGATTGAAACTGTATGGAATTTTTTTTTTTTTTTTTTTTTTTTTTTTTTTTTTTTTTTTTTTTTTTTTTTTTGAAAAATAATTTCTTTCTTTTGTTGTGAATTTTGATCATTTAATTACAACTTAGAAGTAGCGCCAATACACGCACCAGTTAACAGCTACAAGTTAAAAGACTATTTAAATATACTATAAATATGACAATCTTTATTTTAACTACCTTATCGTTTACAATGGACACACGTGCCTACACACACCAGGCAGTCTACTGAATGCCGGTGGGAAAACCCCACCCACTACTAATAAATTGTGTTATTTTAATCTTTCAATGCACACATTCATAAATACTTTTGGGGTTTGAAAAAGGAGGATTTTTTTCATGAAAAAAAAATTAAAGTTTTGGTATAAGATATTGATTTATATTAAATAAGATGAAACAAAGCTTTTTTCAGAAGCCCTTGAAGTGTCTATGTAACCATGATTCTCAAACAAGTAAGAATTAAAACTAAATCTTAGAATTATTTATCAAATTTTGCTTTCAGTATAATGTTGTGTTTTGAAACTTTTAAATTATAAAGTCTTTGTACATTTTGACTTTAAACACGTAATTTTATTTACTTTATTTCTCCGTTTAATGTCTAATATGCACATAGCCAGTTTGTTATATTAGAATTAAGAATGAAATGGTTTGTTTTTCTAATTTCGAGGCATCGCCTCTCATGTGTTTGTGTTCGAATCTCCGTGTACAGATCTTTTTTTTTCAATTGGTTTGCTAAAGGTCGATGGTTTCCTCTTAACACCCAGGTTTCCTTGACCATACTTGTATGACCGCCACGATACGAGAAAGGATTCATAATCTGTGAGTGAAATTTCATTATTCCAATTCTCTTCAGCCTATCCCTTTATAATATTCTATGTTTTAATCAATGAATTAATTTTTTTTAAAATTTTGTTTTACTCTTTTTATTTTATCCTCCGTTTAATCCCTTATTTAAATGACTTGTATCACTAAATATCATTTACCCCACTTCTGTCCCCCACGTCCTTGAAAATAAGATCGCTACCTGTTGAAAACCAGATTTGAAAGGTGCGTTTCATGATGATGGTCTTATTGTATTCTCTCGTGGGAAAATACCTCTAGAAAAAGGATAAGATAGCTGTTTTAAAAGTAAAGCTTTGTTTTGTTACACAGTTAGTACTGGAGAAAATAAGCCAATCCATCTGTTCTCTTATCGAGGGGGCATATCTTCCGGATCATTGAATTTATTAGCAATTAAAGTGGAGTGAAATCTTTTATAAAATAATGTTTATTAGTTGTTAAAACCGTGTAACATGTTATATGTCAAACGTGTAACGGAGTCTCGGTGGCCGAGTGGTCTAAAGCGCGATTTTGAATCAAGCTGCCTCTTATTATCCAAGTCTGAAACCCATTCGGGCACATCATAGATAGAGAAAGATTTATCCGTTTTTTCTTAGTTTATTTGTTTTTTCTAAGCTTTTTTCTAGTTCCCTCCAAGTTTTAGAATTGTCCATAAAAATGAAGGAATCACGACTAAATAGTAAAACAATATCACTGGTCTAAATTTTTTTTATTATTGACTCAACAACTTAAATATTTAGCATCATTACAACATCCAATCATATGTATTACAAAGATATTATTCGGATACTAACATGATGAGTAAATAAATTTGATAAGTGACGTCACATCCATATTGTTTTGAATTGGCAGGGGTGTAGATCTAGACAAAAGAGAAACATGACTACAGTAATGTAAAGGAAAAGTATCTTGGAGAAATGTAATGAGTCTAATAACATTACTTATTGTAATATGTTACTTAATGATGGCAACAGCAATTATAGCAGTTGAATACATATTATAAATAGTTGAGAAATCTTTTGAGTACATAATAGCAAGTTATAATAAGATGAAGGGTGATTCTTCAAATTTCTGATATATCTGTAGAATAATTAAGTTCTGGTGGCTTCTGAGCAATTAAATGTGATGATTCTAAAATGTACTGATTTTCCACAATCTCTCTACTTTAAGCTATTTAAAATTGGTGACCAGTTTGTGTTAAAGTAACCTTGCTTCCCTTTTGTATAACATACATGCTTAATAAGGGCAATTTGTTTTTTAAACACAATTTTAAATTGCAAAAAATCCAGTGGTATTCTTTCACAATATATAGAAGTTTGTATAAAATATTTACCAAACAGTATACAATAGTTAAGTATATCACATGAAGTATTGTAAAACCCAAAAATGACATCTTGACATTTTAAAACACATTGATTAATTGGTTTAATGCTTTTCCACCAATCACTAAAAGAGACCCAAAATTTTCTTACAATTGCACAATTAAAAAATCTATGTTCAATTGTGTCTTCCATGTTGTGGCACATGTTGCAATATGGTGAGGGAATAAGGTTCATTTTATGTAATAGCTTATTATGCGGTATAAATCTGTTTAATATTTTATATTGGAAGGCTTGATATTTAGTTTCTGAACCCACTTTGAAGGGTAAAGCAAAGATTTTATTAAATTCTTCAACATCAATATCAAAAGTGTTTTGCCATTTTGTAATGCTTGTGCAGGTTGATAAGTCTGAGGAATTCTCAACTAAAATTGAATAAAGATCTTTTGATGACAATTTTTTAACATTCAAAATTTTGTTGTTTTGGGAAAAGGTGATTTGTTCTTCATTGATTTTTAAACAAGAGTTTGTTATTAAATATTCTTTCCAACTTCTTGGTATTGATGATCTTAAGTTAAAATATTCCATGAAATTTACTTTAAGATTATATTTATTTTCAATTTTATTTGGTAATAAGAGTATTCCATTTTCATCAATTATATCATTTATATAAAAAATTCCTTTTTTATACCAATTTTTATAAAATATTGTTTGATTATTTATTTTAATGTTATCATTGTACCAAAGACTTTCTTTAAAAATTTTGGGTTCTAATGTTAAATTGATACTATTACAGAATTCATTCCAAAATTTCAAAATATCTTTATAAAAAGGTGGCATTTTATCTATCAGGGGAGTGCAGCATTTGGTTTGAAAGAGGTCGTTCATTGATATACAAGATATATTTTTGAGGATTTCCTTAAAACAATTTTTCCATTTAGATTCATTATTATTTAATATTCTTTTAATCCAGTTCAGTTTAAGTGATTTTATTTGTTTTTCAACATCTGGAGCTTTTAAGCCTCCATTTTCTGGTTTTTGTGAGAAAACATTTTGTTTAACCCTAGATACTCCATTTTCCAAATAAACTTATTTATTTCTGTCTGAATATCATTTATAATAAGTTTAGGTATGTGTAATAAATAGAATTAATAAATTAGTTTTGATAATGCTAGGGTTTTGACAATGAGGATTTTTCCTATAGTGTTAAATCCCGCATTTTCCATAAGTTAAGTGTGGCTTTTAAATCAGCAAGTTTTGAGTTAAGGTTTTTACTTAATGTGTCATGTTTAATGTCATTACTGAACCAGATTCCTAGAGTAAAAAATGATCCATCAGACCATTTTAATGGGAGGATGCCAGGTTTAAAATTTTTGCAACTTCCTATCCATATTGCTTCAGTTTTGTATTAGATTGACCTTTAATCCTGAGCAGATTCTAAAATTTTCAAGGACTTGTAAAAGAACTGTTCCAGATTTTTCATCTCTCAAGAAACATGTCATGTCATCAGCAAGTAAGCTTATTTTAAACTGTGTTTTTCCCGATGTTTATACCTTTGATTTCAGAGTCATTTCTGATTGCTATAGCCAAAAGTTCTAGTCCTAAAATAAATAAGTAAGGTGATAGGGGGCAGACTTGACGAACACCTCGATTTAACTGAATTTTTTCTGTGGTGAAGCCATTGTTTAAAGCGACACTGCTTATATCGTGGTATAAAGTCTTTATCCATATCAACATGTTTTCTCCAAAGCTAAATATTTTAAGAGTTTCATATATAAAGGGCCATTCAATAGTGTCAAACGCTTTCTCAAAGTCAATTAAAAGAATCAATCCTGGGATATTTTTTAAACTTGTCAGATAAATGAGATCAGAGATAATTCTAATATTTTCTCCAATATATCGATCTTTAATGTAGCCAGTTTGATCAGGATTTATCAATTTTGGTAAAAAAAATTTGATTCGTTTTGCTAGTATTTTTGCTAATATCTTATAGTCAAAATTTAGTAGAGATATGTGTCTCCAATTTTTAAGATTACTTTTATCTATGTCTTTTTTTGGCAGTAAAGTTATTATTCCCCTTCTCTGTTCACTTGATAGAGAGCCTTTTTGAAAGCTATATTTGAAACTGTCTAGAACCAGTTCGGAGATGTCATCCCAAAAAGTAACATAAAATTCTTTTTCAAAGCCATCGGTACCAGGTGATTTCCCCCCTTTGAAGGTTTGTATTATTTCAGTGCATTCTTTCAAAGTAATTTCTTTTTCAAGTGATTGTTTTTCAAATTCATTTAATTTGTAAATATTGCGATCACTGGTGAATTTTGATAAATGTGTTTTAAATTCTTTGGAACTAGTTTCATCTAAGAAGAGGAGTAGAGTTTTTCGTAAAAGTTTTTTATTTCAAATAAAATTTCTGATTTGTTAGTTTTGGATCGTTTATTTATAACAAGTTTACTTATGGATTTATTTTTGAAATTTCTTTTTTCTAAAGAGAGGAAGTATTTTGTACATCTTTCTGATTCATCATACCATTTTGCTTTTGATCTCAAAATTATTCCTTTTGTTTCTTTGTCATTTATTTCTTCTAATTTTCCTTTGATTTCATCATATTTATTTAAATGTTCTGGGGTTGGTGAGACAGAAATTTCTGAGAACAACTGATTAAGCTTATATTTCAAGTCTCTCTCATTTGATTTAATTTCTTTAGATTTTTGAGAACAAATTTTGATTATTTCACCTCTGAGTTCACAATTTCACTGTATCCCATTTTAGATGTTATCAGTCATATTTTCATATTTTTCTTTAAGTTCACCTATTTTATATTTAATTTGTTTTATAAAATTTGCATCCTCTAGCAGAGATGAGTTAAATTTTCAGAAACCAGGACCATGTATATCTGTGGGTGTTCCATTAAGATTGATTATTATTATACTGTGGTCAGATAAAATGGAGGGCTTGATGCAACTTTCTGTAAAAGGCATAAGAAAGTAAGGGATGAGCCAAAAGTCTAATCTAGTCTGTACTATAGGATTGCTTTTGTGGTAGGTCTAAATTACTTCATCCGGGCTTATAACGTTTATCAATGCCGGTACAGTGCTTGCTAACTGTTAAATCCGCGAATTGACTTCTTATGATCTTTTATAGTTTCAGCTCATAAATTTGATTCGCATCCAAAAAGTTGTCATTGCGGTTTTTGAAAACGATAAAAATTCACGATAATTTATGAACACGAAAATATTGTCGTCGTCGTTGTTTTGGTAATGTTTTTATCGTCGCACCAGCAATTTTTCAGCTATTTGCCACGAGAGAAAGGTTATTCATTTATATTCATTAAGGCCAATTCAACTTAATTGGTAGATTCTCATCCCCGCCCGCCCCACCGAAAATGTGCCGTCCCAAGCCATTTTATTACGGGCTTGTTCAAAATCTGTTCCGGAACTGTTATGTCAAGTCCGTGGCGTTTCAGACAGGGGTTTTAAGCACTCTCGTAAAAAGTAGCTTCATACATGATACGGATAGAGCCATGATTTTCTTAATTTTGTATCTCGCCAGTTGTCCGAAAGAATTACGAGCATGGTACGGGGCAAATATAGCAGATACTCAACAGTAAGTGGAGGTGTAGAATAATTTAATAAGCGGCGATATAGACAAACAGGCCCTATTGCCGATGTAGATGTCAACCATGTGAGAGTGCTAGTTTTCGTATAAAATAAAAAATTAAAAAACCCACCCGCCCCAAATTTTTGTCCAACCTGGATGAGAAACTACCATTTAAATTGAATTGGCCTAATCTCTATGGATTAATTAAATAACTAGTTTATGCATGAAATGTGCAAGTGTGTTGCACAGTTTGCCGTGTACTTGCACGCACTTGGCGAGTTATTGGCAAGGTGCTAGCTCATCGAGTCAATATCCGCAGACAAAGTTACCATTTCTCCAGTTCATTATCTTGGCACCGAGTGAGTCGATACTTCTACTGTCAGGCGCCAGACAAGGAAGCAATAACAATTTTTTTAATTCTGTATATAATAAATACTAGTATATATTATTGCATTATGTATTTGTAATATATGTATATAATGCAACCAAAAGAACAAGGACCCTGTGAGAGCTAGGCAAGTAGAACCCATGCAATTCCATATCACATTACTACGGACTCAACCAGTGCCAGGATAATATGTCAGTAGTGTGGCAACCTCTGCAAACACTGTCCTTGTCTTCTCAATATAGAATACAGACAAACGTGTTACAAGTCACTACAAACACTTAAGTAAACATCGTAACGCCTACAAAAGAGCTCACAGTTTCAAAAAAGAACATTCAAAGTTTCAAAGAAAAATGTCTAATGAAGGCTTAATGAAGTCAGAGTTGTTGATATAACAAGGGTTTTCCTACATTTTCTCAAAATTACGACACGACTTTTTTTTAGTTTCAAAGAACAATGTCTAATGAAGGCTTAATGAAGTCAAGATTTGTTGCTATAACAAGGGTTTTCCTACATTTTCTCAAAATTACGACACGACTTTTTTTTTTAGCTCAACGGCGTGCGTTTTTATGTCCATTCGTACCAACTTGTTATTATTGTAACGCCAAAAATAAATAAATAAATAAATAAGTAAAAAAGGATCCTCTAGCAAACCTACTGACAAAACAAAATTACAAAATAAGCGTTTAAACTAGTGCAGAGTAGTGAGATGTTTATGGGGTTAGAAGGACTACTATGTTTTAATTATGTCTTGCTGCTTGTTATAAGCTTAGTAAATTAATTAACTTTTTCCATGTGTTGGTGTCATTAGAAGCCCAAATTTAACGGTTCTTAATCAACCTTTTGAATATAATTCTGAATGCGCTGCACTGAAAGGGTTGTAAAAGGCAAAGTGCTCCACGGAAACAATGATCGCTTGTGTTTTTCTCATTTATTCGTTCCGCGTGTATGGTTTTCGAAACACGGTAGAACACACGCTAATGTGAATTTGATCTGTGATTAAAAGACGGGATTTTCAAACAAATGAAATCTGAGAAAAATAAATTGTACGGAATGAAACGTTACTTTCTTTTGAAAAACTGCATATATGATAATGACCCCTTACCGACAATGAACGTTTATGTCTGATTATCATCGGAAGAATATGGATTTAGCCACCTAGATATTATAATGATTTTATAAAGAAAATTGAAATTTTAAACCTTAAAATTAACTTTACTTTGAATATTTGTAAAAAACTAGCAATTAGCTTGTTATACATCAATTGGAATAGAATATAATTCAATGAATTCTTTCAATCCTGTTGATTGAAATGAGCGCACATGCGCGTTGTTTTGAACACTTTCTTGTTCTCTATTGACGTTTTTGTCTTCATGTTAAAATTTCCTAAAATCGGTCATTTTCATTCCGCATTATTTCAAAATCAACATAATACTTTTCATTAGATCTTTGAACAGTGTAGAGGTAAGATGAAATCAAAAAACGTTTACTAGACAAAAATCAGATAAGCTACTAAAACAAGTACATGTATCATCTATTTGCTGCCACTTGGCTTGAGATATTCATATTTTACTTCCATAACATTATTATTATTATTATTATTATTATTATTACAAATTGGTTCTTCTTCAATTCAATCTTTTACTGTGTTCTTTTCGGAGATGTTTGAATTATTAAGGATGGTGGCCTTTTTCATTTTGTTTTTTTGACGTGGCCACGTTTTATCTATTATTGAGTTGGACTCAAACCTGTTTTTAATCATATTATGCGTTTATATTCAAACAAATTTTTCTATTGATTTGGTTTGGTTGGTAATAATAATAATAATAATAATAATAATAATAATAATAATAATCATGATGATGATGATGATAATAATAATAATAATGATTATGATGATGGTAATAATAATAATAATTAATAATAATAATAATAATAATAATAATAATAATTATAATAATAAGTTAACATGTAGGAAACATTTTTCAAGTGCTTGGTTCTACATTAATGAAGTTTAACATGGAAGGGGATGTAACTCTTACCAACTTAAAATTTCTAGATTTTAATGTTGCAGTATTAACAGTGCATACCGAAAAAAGAGAGAATGAAAGAAATGAAAGTCTGAAGAGAAAATAAACAACGAGACCGCTGTATATTGACCCCCAAACGGACATCAGATACTTTTGACTAAAGTTATATTATTTTTATGATATTTGATGTTTAAAAAGGAACATTTCATCAAAAACTGAAACTGGTACATTATGCGCATGTTCCTATTTCTATTTTAGCCACTTTCCGATTTTCTTATATACATGTACTAGTAAATTACCGTTGCAAAACTCATGGCTAATACTATAGTAGTTTTTAGAGAGTTGGGTGGAGTTGAGTAATGGTGTTTAACGTCCCTGTCAAGAATATTTCACTTATATCGAGACGTCGCCAGCTATAGTCGAAAGTGCAGAATTTTTTGTTAGAAGTTCAAATAAGGGTTTTTTGTTTGAATAGAGGTTTGTTAATTTTACAGATAACCGATCAACCTCCACAGCAACTGAAATCAGTTATCTTTTTGTCATTTTCTTTTTTCTTTTATTTTTTTTATTTTTATTTTTTTTTATTTTAGGTTTTTAAAAAAAATAATAAGCATTTCAAAAAATATGCTGCATTTTGAAAAAAAAAAAAACATTTGGTACTTCATTACTTAGTATTTAAAATTATCTTTTTTTGAAAGTGTTGTTTGAAAAAAAAAAAAAAAAAAAAAAAAATTAAAAGACAACAGGTAAACAGGAAAATCGTTATCATCAATTTTACAAATAACAAGTGCATCTAAAGGTCATCAAACTTTAACAATAATACTAATGTTAGTTGTCAAAAATATTGAAAAACAATTATGGTATGACACTACACTTCCTTATGGCACATACATTAAACAAATAATCTAAAATTTCTAATAAGTAAAATCCGAAAAAAAGTTCTCAACTTCCCTAATTTTGTCTTTATCCTTGCTCCTTGAATATCTCAAAATTAAAGTCTTTGTGAAGACAAAAATTAATTTATTTCATTTAGCACAACACTGTTTAATCTTTTAGATATTTATGTGTCATTTCCTCCTCTTTCTAGTCTATAATGGGACCAAAAAGACTGAAAACATTTTTGCTTTGACCTGAAAACAATACATGTCAGAACGTCTTTTCCCGCGTCCGGTGTTGTATGTTTACTTAAATAAAAACTGCTTGATTGGATTCTTAATGTTACTTTTTGACTAGTTAGTTTCTTGTAACAAGTTTTGACTTGCACAAAAATTGAAATAAGACGTCTTTTTAATCAGAATTTTAACATTTAAATTGTTCTTTTTAATTTTGTTTTCTTTGTCACGGCAGACCTTGTTTGATTTTTATAAAAGGTTAATTCTTAACGGCAAAAAAGCAATCAAGTAACGATACAATAAGATAATAATTGTATTTATGTACCTGAGTTTATGTCAGGATCTGCTAACATTGTCGGGCTATGATCTTGACATTGTCGGTGTTTTATTATTATTTTATTCTATCTTTATCTTATTCTATTATTATTATTATTATGTGTGTCTGTAAATTGAATTTTTTAAAAAAAAAATGGATGACATTTGCTTGTAATTATTAAAAATCATTCACTATTTAAAATAGAATTTGCTTTAAAAATCATGCCTTTGGCAAAAGCCATTACAACCAAGAATACAACCAAGAACACAACCAAGAATACAAGCAAGAACAGCCAAGAAAACAACCAAGAATACAAGCAAGAACACAAGCAAGAACACAACCAAGAATACAAGCAGAACACAACCAAAACCACAACCAAGAATACAAACAAGAACACAACCAAGATCACAATTATGAATCAGTCAAGAATACAACCAAGAATACAACCAAAATTACAATCAAGAACACAACCAAGAATACAACCAAGGATACAACCCACAACACAACCAAAAACACAGCCAAGAATACAACCAACAACACAACCAAGAATACAACCAACAACACAACCAAGAATACAATTATGAATCAGCCAAGAATATAACCAAGAACACAATCAACAATACAACTAAGAACACAACTGATAATACAACAAGAACACAAAACAATACAAGTAAATGATGCAACAAATAAACAGTACATAACAAAACATTTCTGCTTGATTAATAAAAGATGAGTTGTCAAGTCGGACATAATCGGCCATTAGTATATAATTGTTGGCATTAATTTACTTACAAATTCAAAATCGCCAGATTGTGACTAAGTGATTCATTAAAAACTTTGGTCATACTGACGTGTCGTATAAAAAGAAGATAGTAAG